>JBCIKM010546739.1:0-17665 GCA_039654465.1 Melibe viridis | reverse complement strand
AAAAAGAGAGAGAGAGGTGAGGGAGGGGGGAAGGGGGGGGAGAGGGGGGGGGGTGGGGGAGAGAGAGAGAGAGAGAGAGAGAGAGAGAGAGTGGGGAGGGGGAGGGGCAGGCTTGTCAGGTGATGACTTCTGCCTGTCACTGCGTTTTAAAAGGTGATTTTCTGTCGCTATATTTCGGTGTTGATGTTTTATAGTGCTTGATGGTAAGGTTTAAGAAGCAGTCTTTATCTGGAAAACTGATACTGAAGAGACTAAATTTAACTCACCCCCCCCCCCTTCCTCCTCGTCATAAAAAGATGCTTGAAAGAGAGTGGCTTAAAATGCCTCATTAAAGTTTCTTCCCTCCATAATTTTTGCGTGAAAATGAGGAGTGATGAAAGTTTGTTGTATGTATATATTGCATAACATTGTACTTTGTTCTGATATATAGGAGAGGGGAAATCCAATATAAGAGAAGATATACTTTATTGATCCAAATGGAAATTATGTGTGTCACAATGTCATAATTTTAGCAAATAAAAAAAAAATCCCCTGTCGAGAAGTGATTGGTTGGAAACCTCTCCTGTAACCTTTAATATCTTCTTTCTCCCCGTGTTTCCAGACAATGAGAAAGCGGCGGAAATGCTGAGCACATCTCTGAGTAAGAGACGGGACTTGGTGGAGGGTTTGGATGCGGACGCCATCTTGGACTATCTGACCCACCATGGCGTCCTTGACCCTTCAGTTCTGGTCAACCTGGAGAAGCAGAATGGCGGGGATCCCCCCACGTCCATCCAGCGCAACTCTGCCATCCTGCGGCACGTGGAGGAACATGGAGACACGGCTGTGGCCCTCTTCATCAATGCCCTCCGCCAGTCTGGACAGCTCCACCTGGCAAACTCCCTGGACACGGAGCAGCGGATCAAACCCATGTCCGGGGAAGGATACTTGGACAAACCCAGGCATAAAGGTGAGGAGAGACGAAGTGGTGGAAAAGCACATTTTTTTTACTGCATTTTTCCTACACTTTGGAGAAAATTTTTTACTTTGTTGGTTTGTCTGGGAGACGTGAGTGATACAATCTAGGTGTGCATGAGCTGTTGTGTAACGCCACAGATCTTACATACACTTAAGCAGTTGAGATTAGACTCAATTGGCGTTACCCAAGAAAACAATCCTGACAGGGTATTTTAATATATATATTTTTTAAATTTGCATAAGTTATGACCCTCAACCAATATGATTTATCCACCTTTTCAAGAGTAGAAATCATTTTCAAATGTAGCGGAAAATAATGTCTTTCAGGAAAGAGAACAAATGGGGATAGGTAACTGATATTATTATAGAAACTTGTTGCCAAAAAATTGACAAAAAAAAAAGTTTTTAAGTCAATGTTATTGGTCTTTTTTATTACTGAAGTAATGTGAGCTCAAATATGATCTACCCTTCTTTTGAAAGCAGTAATGAAATTATTTATCTTTATTCATATTTCTTTAGTTCAGTTAGATCTTCCAAAATATATTTTTTTTAAACTTAGTTTATATAAAAGCTACCCCCCTCCCCCTTTTTTTTTTTTTTTCAAAACCAGTTTTCACTTCCCTCAATGTTTTTGAAAATTTAATTTCAGGTGAAATTGTTGTCAGGCTTTCTGTGGAGGCATTGAAGATTCTGGCTCCAAGGGAACCTCCAAGTGAACGCAATGTCAATCTTCATCTGCTCACATTGCCTTACGGGGAGTCCGATGCAGACATGGTGGATAGTGATGAGGACCAGATCAAGCCAAAATCATGTTGGTGCTTTTGTGTTTCTCGTAAACGGAGAACAAGATCATCTTCCAAAAAATCACGGAGCAAAAGTCGGTACGAAGACCAACAGCCCAGCAATCCGGGAACAACGCCTTATTCACAAACTTCCCATTTCCAACAGGGAATTGCAAGTCCGAATGACTCCACTATCAGCAGTCAACCCTTGGGATTTTATGAACAAAATCTCCATGGAACAAATGACTTTAATGGGTCCAAAACATCTGGTTCTTATTTGTCTCCCTCCATCCATTCTTCTTCCGCTCCAGGAGCCAGTCCAGTTAAAGAAAAGAAGAAAAAGACTAAATCAAAAGCTAAAAGCTCAGGAAAACAAAATGTGTCTGGAACTGCTGAAGACCCTCACTCGCTTTCACCCATACCAACTGATCATACCATAATTCATTCTCAACCAAAGGATAAATCTAGGGACAAAAGTAAAGAAAAATCTAAACACAAGAAAAATGATAGCAAACAAATTCCACGGGACCTGAATCTTTCAAAATCCAGTGATAATAAGAAGAGGACCAAAGAGGGTGCGGATGGAATATTCATGGAGTACGATTCACACTTAGAGCTGGTGAAGCTCCGAGCTGGCCATGATGAACTTGCTTCCCCCACACGGCAATCTGGGCCCATGGGGATTATGGTGGAGCAGTGGAAGTCTTCGGGCAAACATTTTCTAGTGAAATCTGATCTCCTATGTCGGGCTATTGTGGAAGAGTTTCTCACTGATATTATAAAATATTTTGAACAAGAAAGGGGGACGCTAGTTTTGGATGTTGTGTCCGAGGCTACCTCTGTTACCGTCTTTAACATTTGCATGACGAAAAATCAAATAGCAAAACTTGAAAGAGACCATGTTGATGGCAGTCTATTAGAAAAATTACAGGAGGTGTTTATGTCACGACTAGACATATCAAAATTTGATATAAGGGGTGTTCGATTTTGTACTGAAGTGGATCGGAACCAATTAAAAAGTGTGTTGTCTGAACTTTCATAAATATTATACCCATAGGTTAAGTGTTCTGCCCTATATTGCCCCTTGCAAAATGCAAATGCTGCGTGCAAAGCTATTCGTTATATCTTTTTCACTGGTATTTTTTATGAATAGGCTTTTATAAAAGTTTTCTTTGCTGACTGCTTTAAACTGAAAAATACGCTTCAGTGTACATTGTATATTTTGTAATTATTTTTTAATTTATTTGAAAACAACAATGGCTCTATTTGTGATTTCACTCCTTTGTACATGTTACTTGATGCAATAAAACTAGATTCATTTACAATAAATTTACAGAATACATTGGAATAATGATGATCATTTCTTCATGTGTGTCATGCGTGTTGAATTTTTGTGGTGCAAGGATTTTCCTAATCCTATGAGCAGAGTGGACGAGTCTTGCAGAAGTTCTTAGCACATCTTTCTGAAGCTTTGATTATTTACCCCAAGAGTGAATTTGTTGAGGGTCACTCACAGTCCATTTGCAAATAATCAAGCTTCAAAAAGATGAGCTGAAGACTGATAAGCATCTGCTCTGCTCGAGACCAAGGTATCACAGGAATACTTGGAAGAAGAAAATAGGTTTGAAGTTCAATTATCAGACTGCTAAGAGAACTCAAATACATGTTGCCAGGTTTCATTTTAAACCAGAGTTTTCCTTGGTAAGTTGGTTGCATAGCCTAAAACTAAAAGAAAAGTTAAGTCGTAAAACAAAATGCGAAGTTTGGGGAGGGTAAGGGGGGGGGGCGGAGGAGGAAGGGAGGGGGGGGGGGGGGCGCCTGGCCTCCAAACTTCAAGGTAAGGGTGCTGAAAGGTTGAGGACCCCTGTTTTAAACTATTGCTGAAAGAAAAGATTTCAAGATAAAAAAAAGTCCTACCTGAACATCAAATCCACCTCCAGTCCATCGTGGGCAACCAGCCATGCTCCGAAGCGGAATGCTGCAGCATAGATGAAGAATATCAGGCCTTGGGAGATGGCATGACTCAGTCCAAATATGTGGGCTTGTTTGATGTTCTCCCTGAAAAGGAAATGGGTCAATCATTATAGCAGAATAGCTCTGTTGAGCAGAGGGTCTTACAAAAATATTATGTACTATTCCTGAAAGGCTTTCATTGCCTATCATTATTTTGAATAAGTTTAAAAGTTGAGAAAATTTACAAGTGGGTGAGAAATTAAACTCAAGTAGGCAAAAGGGATTATCAATTTTTAAAGTTTGTTGCTGAAATTAAAATTAGAAATCACAATCAGTGTCGTGTAAGCTGTTAAATCATTTACAGAAACAAACTGCTGATGCATGGATATGTCATTGTCAATATTTTGTAACTCTCTCATTTAGAGTGAGAAGAATACAGGAAGTTACTGAGGAACTGTAGTAAAAAAAAAAAAAAAATCTGATAATCTGTTGTAATTGCCTACACCAATAATTGAAAGTAAAACAGAGGAAAAAATCTCAATTGTCGCAACAGCCACTCATGATGATCAACAGTTTGATTCCCCACATTGTGATTTAATTGCAAACATTTTGATGACACCAGATTTAAAAAAACAATTTGTCTCGCCAACTTGAGAGAGAGAACATCACATTCAAAAAAGGAAAATTAAAAAAAAAATCTACCTGTAAGGTTTTAACAGCTTTTCTTGATATTCTTTCTGAAAAAAAGGTTCTCTTGCCAAGCCTTGAACTGTGCGGATGTTTTCAATGCACTCACTGACAGTCTTTATGGAAAATACACAAACATGGAGTTGATGAATATTAACAATGTTAACCTTTTTTTGTATTTTTGAGTTAGTTAAAGTTAAATAAAGCTTTAACAAAGTATCATCTGAGAAGGTTGATTTTTGTTAGGTAAATCATCTTTTAGTTTTATTTTCCTCTCCTGTGTCATTCAGAACAGGAATACTTTCTGCAACATACAGATAACCTTACCTTAACTTAGATTGAAAGGGAGTAGTAAAAAAAGAACAAGAAGCTCATGGGTAAATGAAAAAGACTTGGAATTGGATATAAATTCACATCATAGTTTCAACTTTAGCTGCTGACTTATTTGAAAAGCAAAATCATCTATTCCCTGTGCAGTGTTCTATTTGCCAAGGTATTGAAAAACTATTTTAAGATACAGCTCAGTTCGTTTTTAAAATGTAAGAACATGCAGCTCATCTATTAATTGTATTATTTTAAAGGTAAGCATTATTAGTAATACTTATAAATGATAAGCCGCTCCATGTTCCCTGCCTCCTCTCCATGTTCCCTGCTTGTGCGGCCTGATGATTTTAAAGGCTATGCCATAGGTTCAACCATAATGGACAGGCTTTAAATAAAGACCCAGACTAGCTGGGGACAGCCTGGCATGAGGCGTAGGTGGCAGCCCCACCACTTGCCTAGGTGACAGTAGGGTAACTGCCTGCTTCCCTGAATATACTAAGTTCAGAGGAACAAACCTTACACCGAAAGGTACTAAAGGTAAAGATAAAGAAAGAATAAATGATAAAGTCATATATCTACAGCATTATTATTTCTTCTTTATCAACTACCTTTCCAGCCTCTTCCAACAATTCAGCATCCCTTCCTTGCTTTCCTTTCAATGCCTTCATGTGCAACATTCCTGAAAATTTAAATCGCGGAGAAAACACTTTAAACCCCCCCCCCAAAACACACACACACACACACATACATACACACACAAAATTGAAGTACAAAACAAAGTTAAGATTCTGAAAGACACTCAAAATGATTTTAACCCTCATTGGTCTTTCTTCTCCTTGTTATTATTAAAGTAAAGAATAGTTTTCGGCCTGTGACAGTTCCATTCATAAAATCAACAAGTTTTCTGAAACAATTCAAATTATTCAAAATATTCATTTGAATTAGATAAGCGTAAATTCCACGTGTGTGTAATTCTTTAATTCTTTGGGTTGCATCATTATCATCTATGTATCATTTAAAGCAATTATCCTTCAATCGTTTTTGCTAAGTGAAGATGGTTTTTAGGTGAAAGGTATTGCATTACAAAGTTTTTATTTTCTTCTGTAAATGAGATATTGATAGGTTTTAAATCCTCAAATTAATTGGCAATAGGCCTACAAGAGACAAACTAAAACCGAAGCCATATATTTCTTTTCGTTATATTATCAATTTGAATTTACCTGTAATGACCATGATAGGTGCACACCCGAGTAGCCCCAAAGCAAGCTTCCAGCCATAGATGAGGGCTATCGCAAGCCCAGTTACAATTGATGCAATGGATTGTAGAACAACGGACACACGTGAACCAGTTGCCTATAATTTGTTAGAGACCACAGATTACAAGATAATCTGTTAATACTGAACAACATTCTAAAGGGATACATCTCAGTAATTACAAAACAAAAAATGGCAATGGTTTCCAACATTCCTGAGTAAGACAGACACGGTAAGTTTGCTAGCTTGAAAAAATAATTAAAAAAAAAAAATTGTGCTAAGGCCTCTAAAATTTTTGTTCACAAAATTTGGATAAACAGCTATAATAATGTACACCTGATCTGTTGACATGAAGTAAATACTCATGAGAGATGAAAATCACAGTTATGTTATTGCTTTTTTCTCAGTCAGAAGTATAAAGAGATAATATGGTCATACTTGAGATATACATTTTTCAGTCCAGGCTAATTTCATAAATAACAACATGCATGACTTAACATATACTTACTGTCTTGACCATCAAGGCATCGTTTTCAAGTCTTGCTGTCAAAGCACCAGTAGAATGTTTTGGATCATCAAAATACTGAATGTCTTGTCGAATGATGTTGGTGAATGCATTTTTTCTCAAACGATTCGTCAATCGTTCTCCAGAACATCCAAACATGAAAGACTTGGTGAATGAAAAAATGTGAAGACAAGAACAGGTCAAGTGATGACCAATATACTGGCACTTGCTAAGAGAGAGATCAGATTAAGCAGTAAAATCACATTTAATTAACTAGAATAAAAATTTCACCAAGATATAACTTATCTGCCATAAAAAAAACTTCCATCTTCTATAATTAAACCAAATTTAATGCTACATCTTTTAAATTTGATAATCCAAGAAAACAAGTGTTACTGATCTTTTTATCATCCTAAACTTCAGCACTAAGTAGCGTTAAAATACTGATGTATTGTGAGACCACTCTTATGGAGTTCTGAGTAATACTGTGTGGTAAACAAACAGTTCATAATCATGAATGAAATTATAGTACCTGTAGTAAATTTGTAAAGAAACAAAGAACACCAAGAGCTATAAACATCATGCTCCATATGAGTCCATCTTCTTTGAGTTTGTCACCAGTTTCTCCAAATGTCTGAAAATCAACATTTTAAAGAAAATCAGCACAGACAATAGAGTTTATTTGAATCCTCTATTACTTATTTGAGACCCTCACAATGTATTACTGAGTAAAGACGAATGACTCCTTTAAATTCAAGAAAGGAGTTAAATATTTTTTTCTCTTCTTTCTTTAAAAAATAAATTTACTTCTGCTTTTTTTTAAAAAAACAAAATCAGTACAACTGAAACAACTTTGTGAAATGACGATTTATTACCTTGAGAATTAGACTGAAGAGAACTGCAAACATGGGCATCGTCAGACCATTGATGATGGCAAAAAAGCAGCCAACAAGAATGTATGGCCATTCTTTCAAATTTGACTTAAAGATTCTGCCAAAACCAGCCAAAGGAACATCCTCATCCTGAACAAAGTGGAAAATACAATGTTCAAAAAGTGATAATGTTAACTTTACATTTTAAAAATGACACTTGTTATAAAAGGATGTATTGATGGTGTTTCAATTTCAATGCAGCTTAGAATGACAACAATGAAGAAAACTAATGAAAGCTGAATGATTTTTTAATGTATTAGTGTGTCAAAAGCTAAAGCTATTGAACTCAGTAAGGACAATTCCTTGGTTTAGGTATTGTCTTAACCCTACACCTAGTTTGCTTTGTTTATTGGAGGTCATAGGACCCACAACACACAAGCATTATAGAGGAGCCCAGGGGAAAGTAAGATGAAAGATGAGTTCAAAGAGGGGACAGATCAAACCACAAACAGCAGAGAGATGATTTATACTAAAAACTAAATATGATCTCTCAAAATACATAACACCTCAGAGAGATGATTTATAATGACAAAAAATATCATCCTTAAAAAAAAATAAGCAATAGCCATCACTCATAACAGCATTATGGTCCAGAAAGACCCAGAATCTTTAAATAACCTTTGTGTACAAAAGTACTCAGTATGTTTAACTTGTGACCCTAGAGTTATGTACCAAAAGACATCAAATGGGGGATGACCACTGAAAACTAAACAAGAGAACAAACTTTGGACACCAAAGAAAAGGGGAAAAGTAAGACGATAGCTGTAAAGGAAAAGAAACAAGTAGAAGTGCTCACAAAGGACACCCGCTAACTGCCCACACACCTAACTTGGTCTACAATAATATGAATAGGACTTAAATAATCTTATGAAAAATAATCATAATTTCATCACCTTTTCCTTTTCACTTTTCTTTTCAGCATTGTCCTTTTTTAAGGAGGAATTGGGCTCAGAGCTTGCTTGTCTTTTTAACTTTTGGTCAGATGAATTGCTGATAGTCTTTGTGGCTGGACCACCTCCATTCACCATTACAGAGGTACCATCTTCTATAAGATAAAAAAAACACCATAATATTATTTAGTTTGGAAAGAAAATTGCTCTCTCTGATTATGGCAAAAAACGATACCAACATGCCCTTAAAAAAATATTTTCCACGTTTTCCGTAAGATTTGTCCATGGCTCTGACTGCGGCTAATTGGTTATTCAAGCACTCTCCTCAGCTAATCCTTTGTTGATAAAATTTATTTGTAATCAATGTAATGGAAACATCAAAGGATGAAAACAGACCTGGATACAGGGTATGCCATCATTTGTGTCCAAATTAAAATCACTGACTGTATCGTGTATAGTTACTTTTTGGAAGCCTATATTTATATACAAATAATGGTAGGATAAAGCATTAAATTCTGAAATAACCCCTAAAATTATATAGTTTGATTGATTTGCTTACCATTCATTTCACATTCCATTGCCGTAATTTCCTGCAATGTCACAAGGCTGTAATAAAGCCCTTTGTTTTCAATGAGTTCATTGTGTTTTCCTTTTTCAACCACTTGGCCGTCTTCTAAGACATAAATAACGTCTGCATTTTGAATGGTGGAGAGTCGATGTGCTATAATCACTGTTGTTCTACCGATACCAGCCTGAAGGAAGAGACAAACAAGAGTTTAAACAGTGAAACTTATCCAAAAACTATAAGATCAAATCCATTTTTTTAAAAAGGGTTTGGGGTAAGTAATGCTAGAAAGTAATAAAAATATGAAAAAAAGAATCATTGCTTGAATTTCCCTACAACTTTTGGCTTTGTTTTTTTTGTTTGTTTGTTTGTTTTGTTTTTTTACAAATTCTGTAAATACATGTTTAACACAATGTAAAGAATCATTTGATGATATGTTAGCATTTTGATTCCAAATCTCACAATTTATGGTGAATTCTAAATGTAAAATTCTTTGAATAAATATTTGTACTGCTGGTTTTCAAAGGATAGATTTCAATACGATCTTCAGCAAATTTTTGTGTGCTTGTTTTTAGCAATGCCATACAAATCCTACCTTGTCCAATGCTGCTTGAACAATGCTCTCACTTTCAGAATCCAAGGCAGATGTTGCTTCATCTAAGAGAAGGATTTTTGGGTCTCTCACAAGGGCTCTGGCAATTGCAACCCTCTGTTTCTGACCTCCTGAGAGCTTGGCACCTCTTTCTCCAACAAGGGTGTTGTATCCCTTTAGACATTATTGGTAAGGTAAGGTAAGTAAAGGTAGGTTAAGGTAAGTAATGGTAAGGTAAGGAAAGGTAAGGTAAGGTAAGGTCAGGAAAGGAAGGCAAGGCAAGGCAAGGCAAGACAAGGCAAGGCAAGGCAAGGCAAGGCAAGGCAACGTAAGGTAAGGCAAGGCAAGGCAAGGCAAGGCAAGGCAAGGCAAGGCAAGGCAAGGTAAGGCAACGTAAGGTAAGCTTTGCTCCAAAAAGAGTAACATTTGGATTAATCTGAAGAACTTTATTCCACATATTGAAATTGAATGTAAAAGAAACAATAAACAACTAAAATATTAATTCTAAAATAAATTTTGTGCCTTTGGAAAATGCGTGATCAAGAAAGATATGTTCTATTAAGTAATATATATCCCTTCATACTGCCTAAGCAGTGTAGGGACCCAGCTCCAAGGAGCCGGGAAGAACTGTTGATCACAAGAAATGAAGACAGGCAGAGGATATAGACCAATGAGCCATTTTACCACAGGACAGGATATTTGCTCTGAAGTGATAAAAAAAACCAACTAATTTTATCATAATTGACCTAATGAAAGATAGAGCCCTAAATTTGAGAAAGGTCAATTTGTTTTTGTTTTTTTTTGCATGAGCTGTCAATTACTTGTAAGGCAATGATCAAAGGGAAGATTGATAAAATGTATGTACACTTACTTCTGGTAAAGACTTGATAAAATCATGGGCATTTGCCATCCTTGCAGCATTTTCAATTTGTTCCATGGTTGCATCAGGTTTTCCCAGCTGGATATTTTTGGCGATTGACAAACCGAAAAGGATTGGCTCCTGAGACACAATTCCTATGTTTTGCCTGAGCCAATGGACATTCAAGTCCTTGATGTCCACGCCATCAAGCTCAACCTTTAACAACATAAAAAGGGTGGAATGACCTCTCATGCCAAAAACATTTTCAGATCCAAGATCAAATGCCTTCAATCCAAAAAGGTGTTTCTTGCTTCAATTGAATTCAAATAGCAAATCTGTTTATGTTCTAGAATATGAGAATGTGAAGAACGAGCCCCCCCCCCCCCCTCCTAAAAAGAAGCAAAATGAAACAAAAAACAAACCCAAAATAAACTACAACCCCTCCTCCCCTAAAAAAAACCCCAAAACAACCCAAACAAACCAAAAATAAAAAAAAACCCAACCCCACCCCTAAAAAAACAAAAAACAAAATAAAAAAAAATCACGAATAACAAACAAAAAGGAGCAAAAAAAAAACCCACTTTTGGTCGCAATAATAGCAATCAGTCTAACAAGGTTATTTCAGTTGGATGAGATAATTATCACTTTAAATATGTTTAAAGAGTGTCACTACCTCATTAAGTGACATGAATTTAGAAAAAAGAATCACAACTTTGAAATTCTCCAATTAATCAGCTTTGCAATTTCCAGTTAAAGTTATACTTCGGATATCAGCAGTTTCCTCTCTGATCATGAATAATTAACATTTCAAAACAGAACCACAAAAGAGTCTTTAACATTTCTTGAGTACTCCTGTAAGTTTTCTCAAAACTTTTACTTACAATGCCTTCATCTGGATCATAAAATCTTTGAATAAGATTTACAATAGTAGATTTTCCACAGCCACTTGCTCCTACCAGAGCAACAGTCTGACCTGGTTCAATTTCAAGATTAAAATCCTTCAAGATCTGCAGAAAAAAAAACAAACCCAGAAATTATTTGCAATCATTTCTTGAAATAAAATAACTTCTCACCTAATCTAAGGTTTAGAGCCAGGATATCTGACTCAAATATGTGTAAACATTAGGCATGGGAGAAGACCTATTCAATCAGACTGAAATGAGGGGTTTTACACAAAATACAGTATCTACCAATTTCACGTCAGTTCTTAATCACATTCCTTCCAAGGGATTTATTATTTATTACTCCTGCATAGCTACAGCTAGATGAAATATTTTGCCTCTATATTGTATTGTATTGCATTTTGTTCTGAAACCTTTGAATATCTTGTAAACTTCAGTGAGACATAAACCATAATGCAGAATGTGCAACAAGGTTTTGTTGCAAGTCATGAAATATCAGAACTAAGGTAATAAGCAGAAAGGGCAATCCTGCTTGTAAATGCTATTTTTGTAGCCAAAGAGCAAACAATAATCTCACGTTATAGAAATGAACCTTTCAAAGAAATGAAAACACTCAAACAAAGGCTTCGGCTCTCTGGTAAATCAATTCAAAGAACTGGAAGGATTTGTTTTCACCTTAGATTCTTCACGTGTTGGATAAGAAAAGCCAACACTCTTGAACTTGATTGACCCTTTCACAGAAGATGGTTTCTGTCCTCCTGGGTCAGAAGAATCAATCACAGGTTTCTGTAAATAGTAATGTAGAAATAAGATAGAATGTGGAATGGATTAAATTTAACACAAGTATCAGAAAATTTGTCATGAAATAAAAATAAAAATGACCAGTTTTCCCATTTCTTGAAATAATGTTCATATTCAAAGAAAGATTCACAATGACTGATTCTTTGCTGAGTGGCTGCAGCAGAGCAGGTTATTGTATAATCACTGAGCACAAAGAGCAGGATTTGTTGGGCATTTCAAAATACACTATTTCTGAAAGTATAGAAATTTTCATGGAAAGGGAGCACAACGTAAATGTAAATTTTATGTGTGATTCAAAGTAGTTTTTGTCATCAACAAGGTGTTTTTTTTTATTCTTACCCAAAAAAGAATTGATTTATAATAAAAAAAGGAAAGATAGAAACATCTGTATGTTATTGTGAGGCCTAGGGCAACAAACTAACATTTTGTTGACCAAGATCTGTCGCACCTACTTCACATGTTGACCACAAATTCTTTGATGATTGCCAAAGGTAAAACTCAGAAATTTCTATTTTTACTATCTACTGAACTGATCTGGTTATTTCTCAACTAACCTCTTTGATAACTGGAAAGATACTGCTTCCAGCACCTTTTGCAGTCAAGAATGATGTGATATGCGGGGCAGCGCTCCCCAAGGAAAAAGAACCAACCATGACACTGAAGAATATTGTCAGGACATCTCCTCCTGAATAGCCATCTTCTCCTCCACTCTCATTATAGTCATTCACTTGCGTTGTGCCATACCTTAGAAGTCCATGTGAAAAGATGGCAAAAAATATATCAATGTTAAATTTAAACAAAGAAATAAAATCAAACCAAGTTTCAATTTAGAGAATGGTAAGGTAAACAGATGATGATGATGATGATGATGATGATGATGATGATGATGATGATGATGATGATGGTGGTGAAGAGGAAGAGGTGGAAGTTGAAGACGAATTTTGTTTTGCTTTGTTATCCATATCCCTTCATACTGCCTTAGCAGAAAGAGCTGGTAAAACCTCTGGATCACAAGAAATGGAAACAGGCAGATGATCAGTCCACCGTGCCTAAACTTGCATGGCATAATGAGCTATACATATGGGGTATTACTCAATCTTAAGCCAAACAATAGTTGCTGTTGCCTTGGTGGTCTCTCCTCATTGAGGGAGACCAATGAGCCAATTTACCACAGGGCGGAAAACAAATTTAGGAAATATAAATATAAAATGTGAGTAACACGCTAACTATGAAACCCTAAAGGTGGAGGTAGAAGGGGTGGGGGAGTTTGGGGATGGGGTTGGGGGATAGGTCAATTTTCACTCCTTTAGTCAACAATTTCAAAGCAGGACACAAATTACAAGGCTTAGTAAATGAAGTAATTTTGAAATGAATTAATCAGGATTATCAGGCTTTCATATGGGAGGAGAGAAAGAGAGAGAGAGAGAGAGAGAATGAGAGAAAGAGAGAGAGAAAGAGAGATAGAGAGAGAGAAAGAGAGAGAGAGAGAGAGAAAGAGAGAGAGAGAGAGAGAAAGAGAGAGAGAGTGAGAGTGACAGACAGACAGACAGACAGAGACATGCAAAGGACAAAAGAACCGTATGCAAATAATCATGACAGTAAAGATCAGATGAGTTTATTATCAGCCCTTCACCTACCAAAATGCCAGTCCATATGAGCAGAACATGATAAGCATTGTAAATCCAGTACTCAGGCCAATCACCAAGTACTTCCGTATACCCATTTTCATGCAACTTGCCAAAGCTATGCTGTATCTGTGGAAGAGGAAAACATTAAACAATGGATATGCTTTCTTTTTGCTCATAAGCCAATACTCATTTCAGGTTAGTTATATCAAACTTGTTGATTAGAGTCGATTTGGGGAGAAAGCAATAAACCAAATTCTGTCTGCAGGCAAATGACACATAATGTCTGTAATAGGTAAGGGAGTTACATACAAACACAGCTTTAGTGATGTACCACAGAATCAGTTAAATTTTTTTAACAAGTGACACAGTCTTCTTTCTGATTTTTTGTTTTGATTTACTGATGTGACTAAAATTGCTTTTTGTAACAATCTAATGATTGACACTGAAAATAAGTCTGCTTGCTAGCATACCTTTATAGGATTATTTGAAATGTTCAAAATGAGAGCATTTCATAGGATATATGTTAAAAAGTTTCAAACTGCCATCAAAGGCTGTTTATCAAACACTACTTGGATCAGAATACCCTCGTTTAGCTGTGTTATCCTAAGAAGAGAGAAATCATTATTGCATATCTTATAACATAACCAATGAAAAGAACATCCTAACAATGAGGGAAAACGGAGGAAACCATAGGATGAATATAGTAATTACCTTTTGATTTCCTGAAAATGTCCGTTGAAAGATGTGACAGTCCTGATACAGGACATGACTTCCTCTGCCACAGCTCCTGCTTTCCCATAATTCTTCTGTTCCAAGGCTGAGAAATTCACGATGACCTGTCAACAACACGAAGGCCAAAACTATTAATACTATATTTACAGAGTTGTTGAAATGAACAGTGGAAAGGAAAAAACAACAACCCAACAACATAGAACAAAAACAACAAAGGCACATTTACAACCTTTGCTGTGTCAAATCCAAGAATATTAGACACATTTGAAAGATTTATCTCAATTTAGACAGCGCCTCCAAGACATAATGATGATTAAAAAAGGTACTATTGGATATAGAGGATATTACCTTGCCAATTGCTGCAGAACAAATAGCCAGAAGTGGGGTGAGTGACATCATAATTAGAGCCATTTTCCAACCTTTGACAAAACCCATAGTGAGACCACCAACGAACTGGGCCAAAAACTGGACAGCCAGTGTCATCTTGCTGCCAATTCCATCATGGATCAGCTGCATGTCGCTGTTAGACAAAGAATATTGGATTGCTCTCTAAATATATCATAAACCAGTGGGTAAAATAAATGTTATTTAAGATATTCAATGTACCAAAATCTAACAGTAAGCAAAATGATTTGAAAAAAAAAAGACGTGTGCATGTTTAAAGAAATATATTTATTGAAGTCATTTCCAGATTTATGACATAAAACTATCGACTTTCTGAGAACAGACTGTGAAACAACCATGTTTACTTCTTTATTTTGTTCTACTAAACAGAAGCATTAGGTGATTTCTCTACAGGTGGACATCTACAGAAAAACTTGGAAGTTCATATTTGAGAATAAAAAATTTCTGTTGCTTTGTCTATTCTCAGACTTATTTCTTCCTCCGGACTTCTATATTGAGGGGTGAATTTTTTAATAGTTAACTGTCCAGCCAATCTGAAAATTGTCAGGTGAAATCTTTTGTAATAAGTGCAAGCTTTAAAATGATTTTGGCTTGTGGGGTAAGAACCAAACTTATTTCCATCTCAAATTGTAAAAAATAAAAAAAAAGGAGACAAATGTCTTTTGTGAGGAAATTAGGACAATATCAACTGAGGAGCTTATGATTAACAGTATGAGATCTGCATGAAACAAGAGATGAGTACAGCATCAAAGAAAATAGTGGTGGGTTGGGTATAAAGAAATTCAAGTTGCACAACCTTGATAACTTGGTTGTAAGGTCCCCACTTTGGTGATGGTCAAACCAGCCAATGTTCTTACGAAGCAAAGCTTTAAAAAAGCCAAGCTTTAGTTTGTAAATCTGTCTTTCACATGCAATCTCAGCAAAGGCTATCTGTGGAGGATACATGTTCAATCTGAAATGAATTTTTTTGATCAAATGGATAAGCTTTAATTTCTCCTTTTTTTCTCCCATTTTTCTGACTGACTCAGCTGTGCTGAGAATAACGGTCAATGGCAGCAATATAATCTGGAATTGTACTTTCTTCCTTATTTCTAATGACCAACTATTTTTTTCATATGCGCAACAAAAACAAAAATGAATTGCATATGGATTGATCTTATTTAAATAAAATGGTAAATAGTGTAAACCCTTCTTTTTTTCAAATTTAGTCATCAAGTAAACTCTAAGAAGATTAAAATGAGTGGTCTCCCATGAAATATCGTATTATTTTGCTTTAACAATGAACTGTCAGATTTTGTGAATGTCATAACGAATGCATACATTTCCATCCAAGCTTTCAGATTACATACACTCTTACCTGTAAATAAGCAGCAAATAACATTCCAATTCCAATATAGGTGTAATTCAGGGCAAAGTCTGTCATTTTATCTTCAAATGCGTCCCCAATAGAGATGTTTGGGTCGATGGTTGTGTTTGGATCAGTAGAATTTTTACCAACTGAAGAAAGTTCAGTGTCAAATGTCAGTTTTGCAACAGCTTTCCTAATTTCTTCTAATACAGTAGTTAATACCAATTAGCCAGCTGGCAAATTGAAGGATCATCAATTGGATGACAATAATCATAATAATCGAAATGATATTATATATCAATATAGTGCAGACACAGACCTCATTACAGACACTCTGAGAGAAAATTGCAATATTTGTTTTCATATTACAAATCGTTTTCTTTTACAAAAACTCATCTCTAAAATTGGTGAAAAAAGTTCAAGCATTGGATTACTTTTTGATACATTCAAAGTTCAGATAATTTGGAATGTTGGAGTAAAAAAAGCATATCAATTATATATATGCAAAGATAAATGAATGAATGAGTTTATATATATATATATATATTATTTATATATATTTCAATGTTATTTTAAGACAGTTTGTTACAAAAGGTCAATAGGTACTAACTATGGTACCCAAAATCATGACATTCACTTACAGTTGATAAAGTCATCCGTCATGCCACCAAACAGGAGCCACATAAATGGCCAGGCAACTCCTGCGGCCACCGCCCCGAGCATGGCGCACAGAATGAGCAAACCATCACAACAGTTGGCGAAGGAAAACTAGAGGATAAGATAAAAAAAAAAGATGTATAGGCCAACTCAATGACTAATAGAGAACCCGAAAATCAAATCTAAAAAGAGGACTCAATGAATCATCACAGGAAAAGTAACAGGCACAACAACAACAACAACAACAACAACATCAACAACAACAACAAACCAACAAAACCTGTCAAAAATGTTAAAACAGAATAAATGAAGATAATACCGGATTGATGTAGATAAATGCTGATGGGAGCATACTGATATTCTTAATGAAAATATATTGGGGAAGAAAAGAAAAGCTAAATGCTCAAATGAAAAAAAATTATATGGTAGCAAGGAAAATCCCAATTCCTAGCATACTTTTCCAGGTAGCTTTCACACCACCACCACCACCAAATACAACAACAACGACTACAACAATAGCAGCAACAACAACAACAACAACAACAACAACAACGACGACGACGACGACGACGACAACAACAGCAACAACAGCAACATTACCTTGCCAAGAAGACAATGTCAGAATAGATTGTAGTTACTTTTGAAACAAAAACTGTAACTTTAAAAATAACAGAACAAAAAGGCCGGCTCCCTCCCTTGATGAAATCAATGCTTACGAGCTCTTTCAGTGAAGTAGGTTTTGGCTTCTCTTCGGCTTTGTCCACTCTGAAATGATAAGATGTATCAATGTTTGAAATACAAGAGGGGAAAAGTTGACAAACAACAGAGAGAGAGAGAGAGAGAGAGAGAGAGAGAGAGAGAGAGAGAGAGAGAGAGAGAGAGAGAGAGAGAG
>JBCIKM010546629.1:0-17667 GCA_039654465.1 Melibe viridis | reverse complement strand
AAGGGGAAAAAGTAAGACGATAGCTTCAGTGTAAAAGAAAAGAAACAGAAGTAGAAGAGCCCACCAGGGACTCCCAAAAATGCACATTATCCACTTAAGTAAATAAGGGACTTGCATAAATTCGTGCATTCCCCAATATAGGATGAAATCTCATGGGAGAAAATTCAGTGTTACCATCATACAGTAAGAATCATCATCAGTTATCCATACACTCAAAGACACTCTCTGGCACTGCAGAAGGCCCCTTAGCCTGTAATTATCTTTGCTCTAACAGTAACAGAGCCAGAAAAAGGTTTGTTTGTTTATTTATTGGTGGTTTTAGGGTCCCACAACACATGAGGGTCATAGATGAGCCAAGGCGGAAAGTAAGATGATAGAATGAGTTCAAAGAAAGAACATATCAAACCACAAATGGCAGAGAGATGATTTACACTAAAAATAAAATATCATCTTTAAAAACACATATTGACACCACAGAAAGAGGACTTAAATGACAAAAAAATATCATCTCTCTTTACAAAAATAGACAATTGCCATCACTCATAATAGTTCAGGCAGACCCAGGATATTTAAACCCCTTTTTGTACACAAATAGTCAGTACTTGCAGTCCAGGAATTATTTACCATTAGGTATCAAAAAGCAGTAGAAGTGCCCACCAGGGACACCAGAAAAAGGTGAAAAAGAGGAAATTAAGATTGATGAGAAATTAGTCCGGTAACATACTGAATTAAGTAGAGACAGAACTCAATACCACACAGATGTATCATGTGGTTAGCCAGGAAATATTAAGAAAGTAGAGAGAGGGTTTAAAAAAAAAAAAAAAAAATCAACTATCTAAGTTCCAAATTGAAGTTAAGTAAATTTACTTAAAATACAAATTAAATATTTGAAATAATGGTTATTCTATCGAGATAATCAAAGTAAACACGGATAATAATAATTAATCCTACTGATGAAGAAGGGTAATGATGATGATGATCACGGTGTCTTTTTTTTTAATGGAGGTTTTTTTATTTAAAAATCAAAACAAAAAGAACAAGAAATATGACATAACAACACCGCCAAATTACTTTCATCTCTAATCCTACTTGTGTAAAAAACTTAAATAAAGCTGGAGAAATTTTAAAAAAATAAAAACAAAAAAATGAATTCACATCCACAACTTACAATTCAGCAACTTCCATATCCTTAGTCATCTTAGGACTTCACAGTCTCACACACACCCCGAGGTAATGAGTACAACACCAATGGCTACACATCTCACATTAAAAACTATTCAAGGAATGTTAGATGAACACAGGACAATCGTGCCATGTGGGACCACTAATACACACCCATAAAGAAAGAATGAAACCTACAAAAAAGTGAAAAATATAAATTTCATGTGAAAGAACTTTTCATGAAACATTACAATTACAAGAGAAAAATTTGACCCAAAACATACGATTTCACTTTTTCTTGGAATAGAAGCATATAAGAATCGCAGGGTAGTTACAGTTAAATGTTACGAATACAGAATAAGATTTTCCGGAAAAGAAGGTATTGAAGTGAGTGGGTTTTTTTTAACTTTACACAGATGTGTCTGTTTAATCAAAAAAGAGTTTATAGGAGTTAAGCTGGAAAATAGATTACATTTACACAACACATTTGTGGTAAAAAAAAAAATAGAATAAATAGATACATTGTATCCAAATGTTTGTGTGTCTAACACAATATTAGAAAGAAGGTAAAGCACAATAGGTAAGACAGGCTTTGGGTATTGTCAAAATTATCAACACAACCACGCAGTAATAGTACCACAGCCAACCACACACTGAAACCGATCCTAAAGTGCCTTTGCTAAGACTGTCCCTCGTCCATCGTGAAGAAATGTATGCATGCATACTTCAAACATCAACTTCAAACAGCTTCCAACAATCAAACACTCTGTTTGTCTTAGTCCTGTTCTATTTTTTTCACTCAAGCCTTTTGTTTTTACAAGTACAAGTACAAGATTTGATTTCCTTCACACATGAACTCTGAGATTCCTTCTTTCTCTCTTCCTGAATGAAATTTCATCCCAATCAAGGAACTGCAGTTAGCAGACACTCATTCTGAAAGACTTCTCCATGACATAATATTAGACCATTCAAATGCTTTCCGAATCAGCTGGCAACAAACAAAATGTGAAATATGTTTTCTCTCTCTACAAGTCATATCAAGCAAGAGTGAGATATTTTATTAATCTCATAATGTATAATTCACATCACGCAATAAAGGAGTGAAGTGTTGTAACTTGTAATCCAGAAGGATAGCATTTTTTTTCTTAAAAAAAACAAAACAAAAAAAATGTTTTTAAAGTAAAATCCAATGACCATCATTACATTATGTTGCCTTGCTATGAGCAGAGTGGACACCAACGTGACGTGGCGCGGATACAGCGTGGAGGAATCTTTTTGACGCTGAAAAACTTCATTTACAAGCATACTGTGCTGTAGAGTGGAGTAGTCGAGTCGAGGACTCCTCACAGTCTTGTTGTGAATGTGAAGTATTTGGCCATAAAATAAAAAGACTCTGTACAGTGTCCAAACTACTCTGCTCTTTGCATGTGACCGTCAAAATCTAGATATTTTGCAAGATATCAAGCTGCTAGCCATTAGCAGGCCCTGAGAGGCAATTACTGACCACAATCAAGGGATTCACACCATAACACCCTGGGATAAAACAATGCTGACTTCTTAATGTAGCGCACAAAGGGAAACGACAGGTCTGGGAAAATTATTTGAGAAAAAGAAGACAAGGTCAGATCACAGAGTCGCAGAGCTGCCACAGATCATTTTTGTAAATTTCCATTTTGATACAACATCCACCACGACATGAAGATTTGTGAAACAAGGTTTTGGTTTTGGCACTGAGACACAATTACATATGTAGATATTATCACAAATTAATTGATTTGACCATCAACCCTCACAACAAATTTCATAAGAAACTTTCAAAGTGAGTCTAAAAGAAAAAGAAATTGATATTTTCATATTTGCTTATTTACTGTTGCATTTTTGGGCACCACAAGGATCAAGGAGGCGCCCAAGAAGAAAGATGATAGATTAGTTAAAAGAGCAAATAGGCTTTGACTCTGCCAGAGACATTGTTACAGAGAGATAATTTACATGTTGATGACAAATAAACCAAATTGACCACATCCATAATCCATTCACCTAGACCACCCATCCAGCCCCATCATGTCATATTCCACCATAGTCAAGAATCTACCCCAATCATCTTTTTTTTTATTCAATAATCATATGTAGGTATGTACAAAACTATAGAACAGTATTTCAACCACAACTTTCACATACAACAATCGTAATGTGAGCCGCCAGTGACAAGATCTTCCACAAGAAGAGTCAGAAAGGGTTAGCATTATCAATGTAAAAGATATGACTGGGTAAAATGGTGAGAAAGTCTCACATAAAGCTTCGCAAGTATAAAAATATACAAAATAAAACACCAATTTATCCTTATGGTCAAGTAAAACTTTCATTCAATATTAAGTCCTGTAGAGTAAAAGAAATAATAAAATTAATTGCCAACATGGTTCTGTAAATTTCTTCAAAGTAAGGACACCTTGACTACTTTCGAAAGCAACCTTCCATCAATTCTAGAGAAGGCTAAATATATTTAAGAACATGTATTCCATAAACAGTAAAAATCCCCATCACAATGTGTAAACCTATTTTATAATTTTACAAATCAAATTTGGAGTTAGTGGCATATATTATTCTAAACCATAAAAAGTTTTCTCTAATTAAGGCAAGCTTGTCATAAAGATCATACAGAAATTCAAAGAAGAAAAAAAAAGGTATAAAAACCAAAACTCAATAACTTTATAAACTATCAAGAAGAAAAAAATAGATTTAAACTATAGGAAAAAATAAAGCTTTCACTTGTAAGAACATAAGTACATGCATTCATGAATCTTACATACATAATGCCTAGATACATACTTACATATACACAGACACACACATACACACACCGATAAAATGTGTGTAAGGTATATACACACACACACAAAAAAAAAAAGGATCATTAATCTTCCCTTAATAACCTTATACAATTTTCTCACTATTCATCATAGAGATATGACGAGAGCAAAATCGTGAAAAAAAACCAAAAACCAGATTTTATTTTAAACCCATGACCAAATCCCATCAGATTTTTCTTGTCCATAGCATCACCTTTGTCCCCTCTCACTCTCTCTCTCCTCTACCCTCAACTCTGTTGAATCCGCCTCTCCAAATCCTTTAGCTGCGTCATAACCTCCTTGGGGAGATCGTCGTTGACTTGTTCATCGAAATACTTGTAGATGGCGTTCACTTCATTTTCCCAGAAATCCCGAGGCAATTCAAACAAGGCATTGAGATTGACGGGGTCCTCCAAACCCTCTAAGTTCAAGGCATCGAATTTTGGCAGCAGGCCAATAGCAGAGTTCTGAGCAATATCCTCGTTGTCACAACGACGCACGATCCAGTCCAGGACACGAATGTTCTCCCCAAATCCGGGCCACAGGAAGGAGTTGTCAGCCCCTTTCCTGAACCAGTTGACGTGGAAGATTTTGGGCACCTGTGTGTTCTCCCGACGTCCCATGTTGAGCCAGTGTTGCAAGTAGTGGCCAAAGTTGTAGCCAAAGAACGGACGCATGGCAAACGGGTCGTGCATGATCTGCTTGGCTGTGGAGGAAAAATAAAGGATAATAATTTATTTTGATCTTTATCATCTAATTTTCAACCCAGGCTTCAGAGACTCATTAGGAGGAAATTTTCCAAGCGGTATGAACCAATAAAACAAACCTTATCACTGCAAAACTCACAGTTGCAGTGCAACACCCTCTTTATTTATTTATTATCATTTTTTAACATTCTTTCAAAATCAGAACTTAGTCCTTAAGTCCATCTCCAAAAGAAAAAAAACCACCTCCTAAATATGAAAAAAAGGAGTGAGAGTTCAAATTTAGTTCCTTGGCTGGCTGGGAATCTATCAAGTAATTTAGAAAATAATTATGCCATTTCTGCTGATGAATTGCTAAAAGATCTTGTCAAAATATGTAAAATATTGATATGTCTTCTTCTCGAATTCTTGTGACTGTCTTGTATAAGCCATTAAACTTTGTACTGCCATCTAACAGAGGTTTTCAACATTTTACACTGTAAAAAAAGGAAAATAATTTTTTGCAGTTTTATATTCACTGTGCAATGATCAACAAGGGACTTGTTCTCATTTCTTGAAATTTCACTGACATGCTTTGAAGATAATACCTTCATTGATGAATAGAAGAAAAAAAAGAGACCCCCCTCCCCTCCCTCCCAGAAAAGAATACCCTCCAACCCTGTTTCTGACCCAGTCTCCATAGCAACTGCACTCACCTTTGTGTTCGGCGGCAGCAGTGGACTCAGATCTCATGGAAGCACCAATGAACACACCATGCTCCCAGCTCAGGGCCTCGTAAACCAGGGGCACTCCGGTGGGACGGCGACCCCCAAAGATGATGGCGTCGATGGGCACCCCCTCAGGGTCTTCCCATGCAGGGTCCATGATGGGGCACCCTGAGGCAGGGGTACAGAATCTGAACAGACAGACAAGCAGGCAGAAACGATATGAATAGTAAAGTAAGAACAGAGGTAAGCAGGTATTGAGAATACAAATATACAGATGAATAAAAACTTGTGTGAGTGTGAGTAAGGTGTCCACTTACGAAGAAGACAAAACTGCAAAGAAAGGTCTTAGAGACAATTTTCATTCTCTTAATTTATTCCCTTTTCTTTGAAGTGCTGTCGTGTTCGTTCTTTTCTTAATGCTACACTTACAAAACTTTTTATTTAACTTGATCAAATACTAAAGCGATCTGACTTATTGAATAACTACTTTTTAAAAACCCACAACTATCGTGTGCAATGGTAAAGTCACAAGTTTTGAAATAAAGATAGTGTTCTTTGTTGTTCCATGTCTCTCCTGCTTTCTATTGATATTTATCTCAAATTTTCACTATAAAACTGTTGCGATCAAAGATGTGAGCATTGTACAACATTGATCTAAATAATCTTCCTGGTTGCTCTTGAAATTTCCAGTTGTCAATCTCTATCTCTATGCTCCCCATCCAATCAGAGATTTCCGGAAAACAACAATTGCAAGTGCCTTTCTTCTATATGAACAGCTAACAGTCTTTCTTCCCCTTGGCACTTTTCTTCTAGAATCGTTTGCTCACAAATCAAATGTGGTCAACTACAAAAGTAATTCTGAAAATATCAAGGAGAGTATTGAAATTCTAAAGGAGGTTTTTCAATCATTATCTATACATTTATCTGCCCTGATAACAGTTGGTTTGCAGATTACAGGAAAAAGAAAAAGAGAAGAAAACAGCATACCTTGAGTTGGGGTGGGCTGATGGTCTTTCCGAGGAATCTTTTCTCCAGTCCTCATCCCCAAGCCATGACTTAATCTTAACGTCTGGGCTAACCTCCTTCTCCAGTCCCTCCCAGAATACACCTCCATCGCTGGTCTCCGCCACGTTGGTGAACACAGTGTTGGCTTGGATGGTTTCCATGGCAATGGGGTTGGTTTTGTTGGAAGTGCCTAAGGATTTAGATTGCAAGATTTTCTAAAAAGATTTAAGCCTTATTATTATTGTTGTTGTTTTGTTGTTGTTGTTGTTGTGTTCATTGTTGGGAATGGATTGCACTCAGCTCATCATCAAACTCACTTACTTAGACAACAAAAATAAAAAAAAAAAAAACCAATTTTATACTGACATTGAATATCTTACTTAAAATATGAAGAAATTCCAGAAATAGTTAAATTATGGTTGAATTAAACTTTAGACCTGCATCTGACCAACCAGGAATTTTTTTTTTTAAATAGTCTTTTACCAGCAGTTCTTGATAGGAGTGTGCTTTATAAATGTGCTTCACTGTCTGGCTACATCCACATCCATCTCATTCACACAAACTGTCTTAATCGCCAGACAACACATACAGCCTCTATGCAGCATCTTTACCTGGAGCTACGCCAAAGAATCCAGCCTCTGGGTTGATGGCACGTAGACGCCCCTCGCTGTCAAACCGCATCCAGGCGATGTCATCGCCCACGCATGTTATCTTGTAGTTGTCCAGGGCTGGTGTCATCATGGCCAGATTGGTCTTGCCGCAGGCGCTGGGGAAGGCGGCCGCAACGTAACGCTTCTTGCCTGTCGTCAGATTCTCCACACCCAAAATCTGACAGGGACAAAATCAAGGAAAAACACAATCTTATCATCATACTTTTCATAACATTTTGTCAAAAAAAGGAAAAACTTAAAGAGTAGATTGGCTAAAATACAGTATTAAATGTCTACTGAGAGTTCATGGACAACAAATGCGACTTTGTATACATATTCACTGATCGTTTCAATTCAAATTTGATCAGCTTGATCTGTTGTCATCCCTTCATTGCAGTATCAACAATCCACAGACAAATTTCACCCATCAAGAAGCTCGACTACCCAGTCAACAAATAAGGCTGTTGCATCTAAATGCAATCCTTGGTATCCTTGGTCTCTGTTGCGTACCTCACAGATACAGAAAAAAAAAGATAATACGTTTTTATATCCTAGATAATTTCAACCCTTGAAATGGAGTCATATCTACTGACCAGCATGTGTTCTGCCAACCATCCTTCCCGCTTTCCCAGGATGGAGCCAAGCCGAAGGGCAAAGCACTTCTTCCCCAGGAGAGAGTTTCCACCGTAGCCGCTGCCGAAAGAACAGATCTCATTCCTGGCAGGTAAATGGGCAATGAGCGTCATCTTGGGGTAGCAGGGCCAACTGTTGGTGATGGGGGCTGCATGGGGAAGGAATAAACAAAAGCAAAGAATGGTCAAACGTAATGTTTTCATGATAGAATAATTGCAGTACGGTGAAAATGAAACCCTGACAAAGGCTTACAGGCTGGAAGATTTGTATGCACCTACAGCTTGCTTTGCGGGTGTTGGTGCACACGAAATGCCATCTATATGAATAAGTACAAGCAGATAAATTGTCTTTTGGCTTGCCCTTATATTAAATTGCTCTTTCTAAAACTGCTCTTGTATTAAAACCTGTCACTTTTTTTACACCTCTGACTTTGCAATAACTCAGTGTGAAAGTGATCTGTGGGCACTATATCACGATGTGAAAGTGATGCGTGGGCACTTTAACTCAAAAGTGCAAAACCAGGTAGTACATTACAAAGTAGCCATTTGCTATACAAGAATCATTGTCATCATGATGTAATCTTTTTTTTTCAGCTGTCCCATTCAGGAAGGCATAAACATAAACAGAAACATGTAAAATATTTTATGGCAATACTCATTTATACAGCAAAAGAAAATGAAATATCAAGAGACCTTAAACATTCCGCAGATTGATACTCCTGACAACACGCTACTCATATATTTGGAAGTTTCTGAGATGGCTGCATGACGATCAAAGTAAAGTAGCATTAAGCTACTCCCAAGTGACGGATGGCTCTGTGCAAAGCTCAACCTCCTATCAGTGGCCAGGCAATGGGTGCCATGGCAACCCCCGATTCAAACCATGACTTCTGACATTTCTATTATTTTTTTATTTTCTTTATCTCATCTTGACTTGGCACTGTACCTACACCACATATAGTGATTCTCATCAACGTCCACAGCCAGCTCCGACCGTTATTCTTTATAGGAAATGACTGCAGGGTGCAATTTTACATTCATCCTCATCAATAATATCACGATGTAAAGCACATGCAAAGTATTCCGCCCATTGTAAAAGTTATCATGCAAAACGCCAACAATGTGGAGACTAAAACAACATCACACAAAAATGAAACCCAACGAGATACATCATCATGAAAGTGGAAAGCACATTGATTAGACTTCAACTCCTGAAACACACATACACGCGCAAACACACTATTTTGCCGGGCAAATTCACAGTTTTGTTTTCATTTGTTAATCACTGAATCAACTGTAATTACATTTTGCACAACCTCTAAAAATCATCATCCTGATGAGTGAAATTATTGATACGTTTTCAAAACTTCTCCTTTTTAAATTTTTAAAAGAAAAAACAGGAATGCTTGGTGCGAGGAAAAGTGCATGTAAGAAAGAGGAGGGAATAAAAAAAAAAGTCATCATGGACTGCAATTGAAACATGTCAAACTCATGACGCACACGCACGCACGTTTTCAAGTCAACATGTGCCACAAAAATTCACATACAACTTCAAATCAACCCTTATTCATGGGTGAACATTCATACACAGTCAGGCGTGTCACTTCAATACTGGTGATGGGATACAAAGTCCTTTTTGTCACCATCTCCAAACTGAATTCAAACAAAATTTTTCATGAAGATGGAAATTTCTATTTTTTCTGTATTCCCTGCAGAATGTGTTGAAGTTTTAGTATACAAAATATCAATTGCAAAAAAGTTTTGCTTTGACAGATTTTTCATGCAAAAAATAAACAAACAAAAAAAGAAACATGAAAAAAAGAAATGAATTCTGTTCAAATCACACCATAAAACAAAAAACAGCATGAACTCTTTGTGTCGGAACGTTTGCTCTTTGGTAAATCATGGTGTGTTCTGCTTGGACCCATCTCTAGTGGACAATGAGTTAAATAAAATGGCTCATAGACAACTACTGGACATGTTGGCAACGTACAATTGAATAATTGTTTATGACATATTATGCATAACAAAAAAGAAATGAATGTTTCTATCTCCATGGGAGTCGAGGTGCTTCATCCAGGAGACGGTAAAAATCACCCATAATAATATTCCCTCCACATGTGCAATCTTATTATTATTAGTAGTAGTGGTAGTAGTATTATTGTTATTGTATTATTATTATAATTATTATTATATTATTGTTATTATTAATAATAATGTTAATATTACTATTATTATTACATCAATGCTGAGTAGAAACATTAGGACTGAGAGCCAGTTAACATATTTATTTAACCACTGTTTTCTTTGAAATTTTATAAATACACAAACTGTATTTTTCTCTAACTCATCAGGGCAATATCAAATGAAAATAGGACGAGGTTGTGCACAGCGTGATACAATGGCTGAAAATAGCACTTGCATAAAATCATAAAGCAGCATTACCAATAGCTTTCAAATGCTAAAATATTTGTGTTCAATGGAATTGAATAAGTTGTTCCACAGATTTTTTTTAAATCCACCTGATAAGATAATTTCAAGAGTGGCTGTAAAATAGGTGATAAAAAAAAAAATTGATTTTTTTTTAAAAGCAATACGTAAACATGTGTTAAAGAAAGCCACACACACACAAAAAGATAACAATAAAATGAGGTAAAGGGTAGTTTAAAACCATAAGAAAAGCAAAACAAAATCTATTTTTTAATATTACAGCAAGGGTAAAAAAACAACAACAAAAACTACTTTCCTTGTCATTTGTCAGAAAAGTATTACAAATAACAAATGTGTCCAAACGGGTCTCCATCTGATTTCCACAGTTTGAAGTGAAAGCAGCCTTTCATCACATTTTCTCGTATATTCTAAAAATTTACTTTATCTTTTTTATCAGGTAACAAACATATGTTTAGGAATTTTCTGAGTTATTTCCTATAGAAAATATCAAGGTTTTCACTCTTCCCCGTGTGTGAGCGCCCACATCCCTTAATTATAGAAAGCCAGAACTGATCTGAAAAGGGACTGGTATGGTTTGACCTTTGTACTTTAGTTTGATATCTTTCCCTATCCACACATTTCGGAGCTTATGGAAGGGAGCTTTGGAGAGAGTATAACATGAATAAAACAAAAGAACAAAAACAAAAAAAAAACCTGCAGCTTCTCAGGGAAACATGAAGGGAAAAAAATCAAGATCAAAATGAATAAAAAGTGTAAGTCCTTACACTTAGTCGAAATATTTACAACACAATACACAATACTACGATATGATAGTTAGGGTCAATGATAAACCCCTTAAATTATTTTTTTTTACGCCATCTAGTTAAAACACAGCATCGAATTAGCATATTTCAGTGCATCGCTTTCATATCAGCCTCCAAGTAATATTACATGCATGTCCACATTTAAAGCGGTGTCTTTTCTATCATTTGATTTCAAGGACATAACTACTGAAAGAGAACAACCCCATCATATTATCTTCAATGTGCAAAGCAGACAGGAGAGGGTTTGACACATGAGATAATGCACACAAACACGCACAAAATACATAATAGACTGTTGGGCAAAAATTGAGAGCTTCTATGTTAAGTGTTAACCCATTCTTTTCATTAGTTGTTGGTTGGCAGATACAAGTAGAAACTAATTCCACACTTTGAAATGAAAAAATTTGTTTAAAATCTTGTTTTTTTTTGCCTAATTTTTTAAGAACAAATTGATTTCAACTAATAATAGAGTGTCTGTGAGTGGTATATTAATTTCTTGACCTTCTACAGGGCTTGTTTATGTTGGCTGATAAGAAAAACAAATCTACACAGATAAAGCTTAATAACAAATAACAATTAAGCAAAGCACTCAAATGTGTACCCGTTGACATTTTTCTTTACTCTATAGCATTTATGTCACCAAATACATAAAAAAATAAAGTAGTTTTACAGCCAAGCAGATAGTTCAAGCATTTTTTTTTATTCTATGAGTCACACTGCACTGTGTGTTTAAGGCCAACAAAAAAAACAAACTTGGGTTTAGACAGAGTCAAAGAGAAAGCTGATCATGAGACCTTATTATAAATTAAACTGAAAAGGTGATACCAAGCAAACTCAGTTTCATCAAAACTGAGCTGGATAGGGGAAGGTGTAGGTAAACATTTTTTTGGGCATATTTTGAAGCTGCTAACCAACAAAAAATGCCAATATTATCTGATTTTCAACTGTACCGATTTCTGACTTTTCTTGACTGTCACTTTTCTGTCCATCATCAGTTGAGCCTGTTTGCAAAATCATTGGAATTCCACCAAATGAAACATTTTTGGTAAGTTGCAGTATAAAATAAATAAATAAACAATCTTTTTTGCAATAGTTCTCAGACTCTTTAAAATAATGAAAAGTAATTTGGTCTACATTATTGCCAAGACAGTGCTAGTTGTGATGTGAAGAGCTCGTGAAAGTGAAAAAAAATTGGGACCTTGAAACATGAATAAAAAGGGCTTGGGTTTTTTTTTTAAAATGTTGCTACTTCCACATGTTTGCCACATGCCATCAACTGCTTGGCATTGGAACAGGTTAGTTTGGAAAGAAATATGAAGAAACAAGTTACCCACATTGAAAAAACAGAAAAGCAAGCCGTGTTTATTTCACAAAACAACAGCTGAGTAACAAGCATCTTTAGAAGAGAAACAAGCAGTGGGCAGAGCCTCTAAACTATCCAGTTTATGTCAAAGCACACACAGACAGTGAAGCAGTGTAACAGGTGTACTCATCAAACCGCTCATCAATTATAACGAGAGATCTTCATTGCCCTTTTCAGGCAAGCCATGATGACAAAGCCACAATTAACCATTTCATTTCCAAAATGAAAGGTAACCATCGAATACAATTTCATGCACACTTCACAGTATACAAAACCATGAATAGACTTACTTTTTTTTTTTTTTTCAAAAAGCATGTTCAGACTCCATTCTGTATAAAATAAGTTTATGCTGGTTGTATAAGTTAACATTAAGACAGGTCATCACCTAAAAGTGTTTAATGAGGGGGGTGGGGATGGGGGGATGATGTAATATCATTATACTCACATGTGAGGGGAAGGGGTCTGCCCACAGAATGAAGACATTTGACAAAGTCCTCGTCCTTCAATGCGTCCAACACAGACTGCCCCATCCGTGTCATGATCCGCATGCTGGCGACCACGTAAGGAGAATCCGTCAGCTCAATGCCAATCTTGGACAGAGGTGATCCCACGGGACCCATGCTGAATGGAATCACGAACATGGTCCGCCCTAAAAATAGAAATCAACCAATCAAATGATGGTAATAAAAAGATAAGAATAGCTAGCTTGCCTCTTAATTAGCCGCATCAGGTTTATCTCGTCATAAATCAAAGCACTTTACCATTGTATTTCATTCACAAATGTTTCACAGTCAAATTTATGTAATGCAATTCAACAAGAATCAATTTGAGCTTCAAGGCAGATCTCAAAGTCAAAATGTTAGTCTTCCTTAACTGATTTTAAACAAAGGGGCAATTGATTATAATTTGCACTAGACCAAATCAATTTTCCCATGTGTGAGTACCAGGGTCTCCTCCCCCAAAAAAGGAACACAAGAATATGATGTAGCTGTGGTACTATTATGTTTTAGTAAGAGTTGAGAACATGGCACCCTAGGTCATGAGAGCTAACACAAATCACCAGGTAGGGGACTAGACTTGGGGAAAAAAACCACAAAAGACAACCTTTTGTTGCGGAAACATATGACAGAAAAACAAACATTTCCCATCTTGGAAGATGCTACTGTTTCTGAGACCAGTAACCAACGGACAGAGTCAAGAGAGCTCATTTGGTCTGATCTTAGGACAATGGCACATTGCGCTTTACAAAACCATCACATCCCGAACAGAATTGATCGGAAAAAATTTTGCCCTTCATGAGACTTGAAACCTGGACCTTTTGCTTGAGAGGTGAGCGCCGTACTTCTCTACCACATACTATTTCAATGAACATAAAAGCTACAAACTAGTAACTCTGGGTTGCTAGATTGTCTGACCTTTCATGCAGCCTGGAAATCTCATATTGAGCTCATTGTCCATGTCTTCCGGATCCATCCAGTTGCCCAACTGACTTTTTGCGCCGTATTTGGGGGTGGGGATGGTGTCGCTCTGGAGTTCTGACGTGATGTAGGTCAGACGCTCTACCCTGGCAACATCTGCTGGGTCTGTCCTGGCCAACCAACTGTTGTAAATATAAATACAAAGTTACAAACACAGTCTTTTAAATGTGGCAATGTTCATATTATATGGACACGAAAGAAAGGCCATGGTATTGTTTGAAGTTTGGAGGCTTAAGATCACATCAAAGATTTGACATTCAATAAATTTGGAATTGATAGGATGTATTGATCACAAAAAGTTATTTTATACAGGCAATACAAGCCATCATGCCAGAAACAATGCTTATAACTACTAATAAGTCAGTAGGCATTATAAAAATAACTGGATATTCTGACAAAGTTCACCTGCTAATCTATCATTTGAACAGCTATGAAAGCTAACAGTAAATCAAGCAACCAAGCTGAAGTTTTTTTTTAAACATAACCTATTTCTTAGTTTACACCTAATTTTAGCTACATTTCTCAAAACTAAGAAAAAAATTGATCACGCACTAAGAGGATTAATATCTGGATTATGAGATATAGTATAGTAGCCTCATAAAACCAATGAGTATGAAACAGGATCCTGGGCTCAAAGGGTTTATTAACTTAAAGAGCTTACTTTTTAAACAAATAAAATATAAACCTGACCCACCAGTTATCGTATTTGGGTAGTTTTTTGACCACACCATCCTTCTGCATGGTGTACAACAGCAATTCATTCTCCCGATCTGATCCGTCACAGATGTGGACAGTGTCAGGTTTGCAAAGTCGAATGTTCTCTTCCATGTAGTGCCGCACTTTGTTGGGCAGTTTGTTGGGGTCACCATAGATAATGCGGTATTCTCGAATCTGATCACAGCCATGTGAGAGTATTGGGAGGGATTTAACATTTGACCTTTTGAGGTTTTCTGACAACTGGAGGATTCTGGAGGAATATCTGAAGTATGAAAAAGAAAATCGGAAAATAAAATAAATGACGTGTTAGATAAATTAAGTATACACCAGATTACAGCAAAAATTGGCCTAAAAATGTAATTCTGATCCAGATCAGAACAAATTTTTTTAGTGTGCAGAATTAGTGAATCAATTTCAGCCATAGGAAGGAAAAACAAAAAATTAATTACAAATTGAGTAGGCCAATCAAATTCTCTTGAAGTGGCCACAATGTGACTGTTGTGTTACATACTGTCTACCATCGTAACAAAATGGCCAAATGGTTTTTATTTACGCACAGATGTTAATCAAGATTCACAGATTTCACCACCAACGGGTGAAGGTTCAATTGCTACTGGAGTTATCATGCTTGTCACACCGTAACCCAAGACAGCGGCTGACTCCTGCGGCTTCAGTTTCTTTACTCATAACAAGCCAGTTAGAAAAATTCCCATGATGGGAAAAAATCGAGGAAATTCTTTTTTTTTTTACTTTCCAAGTTGTATTGTGCATATGAATACTCTGTAACCCATACAACTGTGAGTGCTTACGTGCACAAAGGGTTTTCTGTCACTGAATGAAACCTTCAAGACAAGTAATCATCAACTTAGCAAAAATCTCTTATTTAACGCATTCACCAACATGAATTATAGTTTTAACACAATTCAAAGAAACCTAAGAAAAATGAAACTTGGGAGAACTTTGAAAGAATGAAAAATGTTTACAAGTCGTTATTCTCATCCGCCTCTTAAGTGGCAAACCAGCAACAATTTAGTTGCCGCTAAAACTACCAATTCACCTGCCTGTAATGTCTACTTCTCTGATTATTATTAACTTCCACCCATTCTTAATACCCCATTCTGAATCTACACCAAAACAGTTACAGGGTTGGACACTCCTATTAAAATGAAGAGATAGAGGATTGTCAGAAAGTACTTGAATGAAATTATCTTTGTCACAGGACAAAGTTCAAAGATTTCAAAGTTTTAAGTTTTTCAAGAGCTATTGTCTCTATATAGACATGGCAACTTGACTGATTTGCTATGGGTTTCACAAAGTTCCTATGACAAAATTTAAAAAAAAAAAAAAAAAAACCCACAAAAAATCAAAAGCACCCTTCTAGTGGTTTTCTTTATTCTGGCAGAGGCAATGAGGTCCACAAATCTATTAAAAATGTCTTTTTCTTAAGAAACTTCTTGTCAATGCGCTCTTCTTTGCATTCACTCATGATGCACACTTGAAAAATTATTAGAGCGAAAAAGAATTCAAACAACTGCAATCTGAGGTAACTCTATTTCTGTGTCAAAAGTTTCCAGCAAACCGAAGAAATCTAAAAATCTAAATAAAAATTATAAAAATAAAATATCTTGATAACATTCACCAAAATTAGTTTTTAATAATGCTGTGGTTACTTTCTCTAAATTGTTTTAATTTACACCCTCGCTTCAAATCCTCGCGCGAACTGAACTCATTTTTTCCCCCTCATGAGTTGAACAAAAGAATGTCATCGCCCTAAAAGAAGTCATTTTGACCTACCCGAGAAATCTCTTGATCCAAACCATTTTGAAGAATTAATGGGTTTAAAACAACCAAGTTAATCCACAATGAAATCCACACAGATAAATTAAGATGAAATTAAAGTTCCCTCCCAACCCACGAGTCAACGACACGGTTGAGATGACTAGAGAGATGAATAGATAAATATGTGACAGAATGTGTCACAATGCGACCGGTGGCTTTGCCTGCCTTGTTTCACGGGCAACTGGAACGTATGGCGGCGTGAGTGTGTAATCTAAAAATAGATCAACGCCACGTTCGACACGCGGAGTAATTTCACCTCCACCCGAGAAAAAATTTCCATCGTGTTTTTTCTCAACAATTTAAAAGGAGTGTTTCCACAAATTTATGGAGAGTTCGTTTTAGAGTCACAAACAATATTTGCTTACGTAATGAACTTTTGGTATGGTTATCAAAAGCATTATCTTGAGTAAGGACTGCACAAACTGAACGGGCGATTCCGTGGATTATTTTGGAAGATTTGATTGGCGCACCCTATTTAGGGTACAAGGTCAAATGGCTTATCTCAAGAGGATGGGGGTACAAAGATCAGCTGTTCCACAAGATTGTGTGGAGGTAATCCACTCGCCCCAGTAACGATTATCCATGCGCTGTCTTATCGATAAGTCGGTATAAGAAGATACCGGCTGTTTCGTTCACACATCATTCAGAGTGGCCGCCCAAGATGAGCCATTCGTTTCCTCTTTTGATGTGTCATAACCATGCATGAATTAAATTATGAGATAAGCTGGTTCTTTTCTAGGGTGATCAGTATCAAAGCTGTGTTATTTGAATTACAAACTTTTTTTTTCAGAGATTTCATCATTTTGATATAGGTACAATCCATTAATTCCTTCTTCGAACGGCGATTTATAAGGTAAAATAAAGGAAATCAAATGTCGGACTGGATCGATAAATGACCTAAATATTGTTGAGAAAAAACAAAGCGAAGGGGGTTGCGGAGCAAGGGGGGCGGGGAAAAGGGAGAGAGAAAATGGAAGGAGTGACAAAAGAGCAAGTCGAGTGTTTGGGACAGAGAATGAAAAGGGAGAAATAGAGAGGTATACAGCGAATCACGCACAAACACACACACACACACAGTCACACACACACACACACAAACACACACACACACACACACACACACACACACACACACACAGAAAGAGAGAGGGGGGTGGGAGCGAGAGAAAGAGAGAAGAAAGACAGAGAGAGTGACGGAGGAAGAGAGACTAACAAGGGGAAGAGAGAGGAGAAGAGAGTGGGAGAGAGACAGAGAGAGAGAGAGAGAGAGAGAGAGAGAGAGAGAGAGAGAGAGAGAGAGAGAGAGAGAGA
>JBCIKM010546628.1:5004-27707 GCA_039654465.1 Melibe viridis | reverse complement strand
ATCATCATCATCATTATCATCATCATCATCATCATTATTATTATTATTATTATTATTATTATTATTATTATTATTATAGATTATCATTATCATCACACTTTATTTTACTTCTTTTATGTGCAGACAGCCTGGAGCTGGTCACCTTCAGCATGGGGGAGCAGACGCCCAATTTCCGCAATGTGCGTGTCTTTGAGTGCTCCGAAAGCAGTCCAGGCAGCCTGCAGCCCATCTCGTGGTTCAACGTGCACCGACCCCCGCCTGGGCTGGACTCACAGTCCTCATATCAGGCAAGGCAGTGCGGATTCCCACCCAAATTATGCACTTTTTGTGTTAGCTTACGTTGCTCTATGATATGTGCACATATTATTATAATGTTGATGATGATGATGGTAGTTGTTGTTTTTGGTGGTGGTGATGGTGTTGCTTTTTGGTGTTATTGTACAGTAGTTGTTGGTGGTGGTGCTTGTGGTACTTTTTGTTGTTAATGTAGTGTTGTTGGTGGTGTTGTAACACAATTTTTATTATTTAATTTTATTTGTTGATGATAACTTTTGTACGCTTATTCATTCTTTATACAGTCTTCTGGTAATTTTCACTTGTATCAGTGCTTGTCCAATTGGTTTGCAAATATATAATTGTGTGTTGAACTAAAATGAAGTTGTGTGAATTTTGAGAATTGATTTCATAGGATTAAAACCCAAAATAATGATAAATTCCTACCTATTTTTTGACAGGTTGTGGTGGAAGCGGATGTTAACACATCATCTGAAGATTTCAAAATGATATTCAGGGGTCGGGTTGGGTCCAAAAGGTAAAGACACTATTCCCAGCTTAGTCTATAAATTCCCTGCACTGCATGTCTAATTGGTCTAACAAATTATGTATTAATTTTTTTCAATAGAGATACGTTATGCTGAATTTTACTTGCTGCAATTGCTTTAGTATATGATCATGCTTACCTCATCCTGCTAGAGATTGATGTAAAGCTCTGAGGTCCCCTTAGCTGTAAACAACATCATTTCTGTCCCGACAAATTTTGATGTGGCTCAGTCAGAGGCTGCATGTATCGTCATACATGCATTTATATTATCTTTATTTTCCATCAGGTTGATAATGTTGTAAAGGCCACACAGCTGGGATCTCAATTGGTACTTTCCGGTCATCTGGTGTCTTGTTGTAGAATTACAAGTGAACGGAATCAGATTTATCATGGGGAGGCTGGGGGTGTGGATCCTGTGTTTTTTGTTTTTGCTGGCTATGATAGAATTATTGTAAAGCCAACATCGTGAACAGTGTGGATGTTGCTTTGGTAGGATACTCCATTACATTATGAGGAGTGTGCTTTGTTAAGGACATTATTTTCATCAAACTGTTAACACTCTGATGGTTTTTTGTTGTGTTTTGTTTTTGAATATATATATAAGAGTATGTTGACGACTGGAGACAAATCGTATATTATGCATGCTCTTCATACTTGTACGTTTTATTCCTGTCCCACAGAGTGAATGTGGGCTTTGACCTCGTGGTCCAAGACATGAACGTTAGCGGCACCATCCAAGCCATTCTCCACCTGTCCATGGACATCCCATTCCCCCATGTTGCCAAGGCAACCATATGTTTTGTGGAGAGGTACGCAGCTCACACTGTCTGTTTGAGGAATGGAATCATATTGTTTTTCTAATCGAAAGATCTAATTTTTGTTTTCAATTTTTTGGTTCATTGCTTGAACTTGAAATTGTGATAAAATTTTATTGTTGTCATGCAAAGGAAATAGTAATGGTTGTTAAGGCTATGACCTAAAATTAAATGGTACTAATGTAACTTTATACTTGCACTTGAACAAGAAGAAAATATGTAGGATTAGTGTTGTATTTAACCTTTGCATCATTATATTGTTTACTTTTATGCTTTGTTAAAGGTTTCACATTGCCAGTGGTAACCAAAATAGATGTAGTTGTCAGCATGCTCAGGGAGCTAGAGTAATTTGTATCTTTGGGAGAACTTAAAACTAGAACTGCATCAAGTATTGCCATAAACAGTGCAAGTAGAAATTGGCATGAACTGTAGTGTGACCATGGATCAGTGAAAAGATAGACAGTGATAGTATTAATATACTTTTTCCATCTAGTTTTTTATGTTTTGTATTGGTCAGTACATTGTGCTATCTATATATGGCAGAATTTTTCATTTTTGAATTTATGCTTTCCCACCACTTTGATAGAAATTATGAAAAAGATTCAGTGAAATTCTTTGAGAGAGTGTTTTTGTGTGTACTTCTTGTGTTTGAGAACCAACTTTGCTAGACGTGTAAAGCTCTGTGCAACTGTATTACTAACACTATATGAATGCTTTTGAGACTGATAGTGCATTGATATATATATATATATATTGCATGTCTTAAAAGCAGTTAGTTAATGGTTTTGTCATTGTTTTAACCCTTTGGAACCGCAGGCCAGAGGTGACGTTCAACATTAAAATGTTGAAGGCACTGAGCATGATGGAGATTCCACTGTTGAAATCCTGGATCCACAACCATGTTATGGAGGGCCTGACTAAAGGTTGATAGATTTTCCTAATAGAAAAACTTTGCATTCTATTGAAACATTTGTCAGATTATTGGATCTGTCTCCTCCACAGTAGTAGTTCCAGAAGCAAACAATCTAGAGCTTGATCTGTAGGCCAGGGGTCTCCGACCTTTTTCATCTTGAGGCCGGGTTTGAATTTTAAAGAAATTTCTTGGGATGAATCTGCAGTCATGAAGTATTATACTGTAATGTTTATTTGAAATATGTACAAGCATTATAATAAATGTCAGTAAACTTAACATGCAGCAATATAATCCTTTGGGACTGACAGACTGCTATTGTACTGGTTGGTAGGATTGTGCAATGATTTCCTGTCTTCACACAGAGTCTCCTAGTGCAGCATGTAGACTTGCTTTGAGACAAACAAATTTAATTCTGAAATTTGAGCTAACACTGTTAGATTTGTTGTCTATAACACCCTTGTCTTTGTATGAATAGTTAGTAGTTATAGTGGACAGCTGGTCTTGCCTGACTTTATTTTGAAAACAGTTGCATTCTGAAGGTAAAGTCTTGACATTTTTTTATATTTTTTTTTCTGCCCACAAGCAATGGTTGATCCAGCCAGTGTTGATTTAGTGGTCACTAAGGTGGGCCCCACTCTGATGGGTCAAACCAGCACCAAGAAAGAAAAAGGTGAGTCAGAAGCTGCAGAAGCATGACTTAATTTAAAAAAATAAAAAAGTGAACGAAAAACAAACAAAATTGAATCCAATTATGCTTGGATTTTTTTCTTTTAAAAGACCATGTCTCCACTTTTTCAAATTATACGTCAGCCAAAACCTACCAAATTGTAATTTTAAAAAAATTAAATTAAATTTGCATGTTTTTAAAATCGCCATAGTAGCTTTATTAAATTGTTAGAATGAAATGAAAGTCATATGATTCATTTAGATTTAAACCATATGCTAATGCCAATAACTCATTTTACCATGCAAAAAAATGGAGATAAAACTTTTAAAAATAAAATCTCCACATATACCGCATTGTGTTTTCTAATTGTGACAAGAAACAAGACTTCCTTTATGTTCTATGTTACACAGTAGAAGGACTGATACACTATGAGAGAGGCTTGTTGTGCTGCTGTATTCTATTCATTCCAATGAGTTTTGACAGCTTAGAGATATATGACATATTGTGCTTGTACAGTCTGCTACCCTCATCCAATCTGGCCAGCAAATATTTTTTTCCTTGTAAATTTGTTCATGCAATTCTAAGTTTAATTGTGATAAACTTTTGTAAAAAAAAAAAGTTTTTGTCTTTTTCAGCTCAGGGCGTTCTGACCATTCATGTGAAGGGGAGTCCACCCAAGGAAGCAGGTGATTTTTCTTACCTTTTCTTTACTAGTACTCAAATCATTTTTTAACGGGATGAAACTAAAACCAAAACAAAAAAGGAGTACACTTTTGGTATAATCATTATGCAAAATGCAAAATAAGTTCCAAAATTTTGTTCCAACTTATTTTTTAAAAAACACTGATGTTTCAAGTAAGAAGGTGTGCTTCACTCTGCAGACACCCTTGAATGGATCTGAGAAGTTTTCTTTGAGGCACATTTCCTTCTATCAGGACATTTGAATTCTAATAATGACACATTTTTGGGGGCGTTTTAAACCAATCTGCCTGTATGTTTTCCTGGTTTATATTTCCCTTGGATGTTGACCTGTGACAGTGGTTTGTGTATCTCTCCCTGCAGGAGAAGACGACATCCGATACACAGTGCTGAGCATTGGCAATAGGAAGAGGCAAACACACGAAGTGCCCGCCACAGAGCACTGGGACGACGTGTGCTCTTTCTTCATCTACAACCTGGCTGTGGAGAAGGTAAACCATTTACACTTTGAGATCTTTTATTGTAAACTTTGTGAAGGCTGAAGAGGTTTGAATAAATACACAGTGCTGAGCATTGGCAATAGGAAGAGGCAAACACACGAAGTGCCCGCCACAGAGCACTGGGACAACGTGTGCTCTTTCTTCATCTACAACCTGGCTGTGGAGAAGGTAAACCATTTACACTTTGGGATCTTTTATTGTAAACTTTGTGAAGGCTGAAGAGGTTTGAATAAATAGTCACTTATATGTATTGTACAGTTGGTTCTCTTTTATCATATCATATATAGAAAGCTGAGGAGGCCACAGTCTTATTTCAAATATCATTGCTTTTGAAAAGCATTTACCAAGCTATGCAATGATAATAGCCAGTCACTCATATGTATCCTTGGTTGAGTGATAAAAAATATCATTAGATATGATTGCGACTTACCAGCGTTTACTAAAGAGGGCAGTAATTAGGGGATAATTTGAGAATCTTGTAGCAGGGTGGAGGATCTCCCAGGTAGTAAAAAACAATAGAAAAAGGAGGTGTTGGTGGGTGGTAAGATGATTTGTAACCTGTTTGGGGTGTTGAAAGTGGATTCCTGCATTAACAAGGATGGCAAGCTCTGCTGTACAGTCTATCAAGTCGAATATTTCTCATATATTTTATTTCTGCACCTTTGGAAAAGTAATGGATAAAATTTCTTTAATAATACAGCATTAATTTCTTAAATCCATTATACATGGTCAATTCTATTTTTTATTTTTATTTTTTATATCTGAAGAGAAAATACGATATGAAACTGTTTATTATTACTCTGCTTTATTTGGTTTATTTCTTTCCTCGAAGAGGGAGACTTAATAGAGGATTTCAAGTATCTTTTGTTTGTTCTGTTTTCAGATCAAAGTAAAAAGCAAGTGCATGAGACTCATCACAAGCACCACCCTGGAACAAAAAGAAGTCAACCTTTCATCATTTCCTTTCCAAGTTGAGCCATAGTATGTTTGTTTTTTCTTGCTGAGCATTGGTTTTTATGATACTTGTCCACCAGGCAAATAGTATTGTGAAGGGCTTTTAGCATTTGACAAAAATGCTTAGTGAAACGAATAAATATTATTATTTTGTCCCTTTGTTCCCCAGTGCTGACACAGAGCTAGAACACAAGGATGGGTCTAAGACAACTCTCAAGATGCAGTATACCCCGTTGCCTGCGGTGGACCTGTTTAGCCTGGAGGGGACAATGGCACCAAAATCCTCTGATCGTGAGATATCCTAATTCATTCCTCTTTGCTCACTGCCTTTCTACAGGTGGAAGATACTGTGTCCCTGAGATATCAGAATACCATTGTATATTATAACAGATCTGTTTGATATGGAGGGATCTATTGAAAATAATTGTCTGATAATGAGCTCTTGTTATTCACCCCTCTTTGCTTTCTATAGTGGAGAGGATTGTGTTGATAGAATAGATACAGTAGTATCAATACTATGATACCAAACTGTCTTAAAGAGATTGCTTTGATTTGGAGGGATAATATCTCACTTTCTTCCTTTCTCTTTATCTCTTTTTCAAAAGCTGTATTCTTGATTTCTGTGTAAAATATTCAACTAAAAAATCGAGGCCTTCTGTATTTCACTGATGTTTTCCTGTTCATTCTTCTGTGCCAGTTTCTGGAGTGCTGTACGTGTGCATTCATGGTGCTACAAATGTGTTGGTTGCCGACAAAACTGGAGCGTCCGATCCTTACTGTGTTTTGTTTTGCAATCGGCGTAGGGTAGGTGGATGAGTATCATATTTAGATGTCTTTGTTTAATTAGGAAAGCAGTCTAGACACCTCTTATCATTGTTGGTATTATTGTTGTTGTGTTATCATTACTTGCTATTTTTATTTTATTTTTATTATTAATATTGTAATCCTTATAAGACTGTGCCATATTCTCATTTTTGGCCCATCAAAGGAATAATTTTTTTATTAATTTTTTTTTTTTCAACAAGTAGTATAGATGGATAGAACCTCAATGGAATTGATTCATGGTGGCAGGCAGGTGAGTTCAATGGCACAGTCAAGGTTGAAAACTTCATTATTCATTATATGCTGTATGCTCTGTGCGCTGTCTACAGATTCTCACCACGCCGTTCATACCAAGAACTCGAAATCCCAGGTGGGAGTCTTGGGTGGAATTCTTTGTTGCAGATTACTCTAGGGTATGATCTTCTTTTGCCTCTCTAGAATTTCACAAGAGTAGTCAGTGCTAAAAAGCTTTTGTTTTTCAACCACGTTTTTTCTCATTTTTCTTCTAAAAATAAAAATAAAAACTTACATGAATTAAAAGTTGTTTAAATATGCTAGTGATGAATGAATTGAAATCTGTTTTCTTGATTATCTTTTACATTGCCACTAATTTGTTTTTATCAAATTGATTAAAGTATTTTAGGTTTGTTTTTTTTTCTTGTCTAGTAATTCAAGAGAGGCACAAACATACATTCTGTTATCAAACAAAATTACTACAGTAAAAGACGCTTATAAAGCACACTCCTGTGAAGAACTGAAGGTTATAAAGAACAGATTTTTAAGCACACCATAGACAGTAAATACATAAATCCTGATATGAAGAACTGCTACCCATAAGGAGTGTCCCAAGCCATTCTTTATATCAGTGCCATACTGTAATACCATCCAAATTGTTTGGTTTCAGAGTTCATTGTCATTTTTTGTTTATGACTGGGATGGGACCAACACCATCAATGATGACTTCTTGGGCTCTGTTCACCTCAACGTCACAGAGGTAACATTTTGTTGTTCTTAGATCCTCATTTAATGAAGCTATTGAAGTTTCTCTGTGCAACTTAATTTTTGGGGAGAAGTAAACCTTTTTTTCTCTTTGCCTGTCAAGCAATCATATAACCATTCTTTTTGTTCAAAGTATTGCTTGATTTGTGAACAAGGTTATGACACTGTCTTTTATTACCTTAAAAATTAACCAGACTGATATATACTGTAAAATTCCTATAAAGCACACAGACCCTGATAAGCTCACCACTCCAACTCCAGCTGCATCATCTTACCCAGATATGATGGTACTTTTTAATGAACGGCTTTGTCTGTCTTTACAAAAATTAGATTGTGCCTGACACAGGCTGCACAAATTTTTTCATACGTTTCTTGTCCGTGTTAGCTAGAGGGTGATAAAATCATTGTAAAGGGCCATCTGGATTGTATCATAGTGAATATGAATGGATTATATTACTATCTAATAACTGCTCAGCAGTCTAAGGAAGCTTGCCAAAAACTGTGCTGTTGCTTCTTCTTCTTCTTCTTCTTCTTCTTCTTCTTTTTCTTTTTTAAAAACTATACTGTTACCTTTGTTATCCTCTTTAAATAGTAAGCATCCAGGCATCTTGTGTAACAATTTTAATGAGGGTGCTGATGCATTTTCAGTCAGAGCCAGAGATCATCAAGAGATCCCTGACCCTTGGCTACAACCGTCCCAACGAGGGCTTCACTGCAGACAAGCAATGCGGCCAAATCACAGTGTCAGTCATATTCAGGCCTGTTCCCTCTGTGGCGAGATCAGGTAGTCGGAGACTCTCAACTCGGCTTCAAATATCATGAACCATATGAATTAAATGGACAAGTACACTGATACCAAAATGAAGGAAGGGAGCAGCTGCAATTTTTAAATATTTTTTTTACATGTAGTGATAGGGAAGGGAATAAAATAATTCTAGTAACAATAACAATAATGATGATCCTTTATTATCACACAAAAAAAAAAAAAAATTGTTTTTTTGGTTGATTGTGCTTTACCTGGCAAAGCTGGTACGGAACTATCAAATGAGCTGAACCATGGGTATGATTATAGGTGAAAGAATTCAATACAGACAGGATTAAATTGACTGACAATGTCACCAAATGGCTGGGGCTGGGAATGCGTAATATATGACCTATTACCGCTATCCCAGCGACAATTGGCCGAAAGGGATGGAGAATGTGTGAGAGCCCATGTTGTCAAGTAAGCATGGCATTGTGTGATGATTTAACTTCTTATGTTATGTTATGTTATGTTATGTTATGTTATGTTTAGAAATGATTGCTATTGAGAACTAATTGAAAAGAAAATTCTTTGACAGGGAAAAGCTCATCACATAAATCAATTTCATTTTGAGCCTCAAAAAATATTAAGTGTTAAATTTACAAATAATAAGATACTGGAGAAAGTTACGGTGATCTGGTCCATTCTCTTCCCTGCACACTTTCTGTTTAGATTTTAAAAATTTTGAACATTTACGCCCATTTAGATCAGTTATGATAAGTCAAGGGTCATTCACCGGTGAGAGGTGTGAATTAATGAAAATTTGTTCCTCTATTGAGTTGTTTTACTGTTGTTTCTTATTTCAGAAAAATTCCGAGATGTGATGAAGAGCTACAAACCTGATGATTACTTGTATCGGGAGGATCTGATGTCACCCAACTCCAATGTAAGTTTGTTTTATTGAATCAACAAAACAAGTACATCATGATTTATTGATCGAAAGGATTAAAACCTCTTTGTTGTGTAAAGACTTAACTAAGCGTGAGACTTTTCCTTCTATTCATTTTAAAAGTTCCCCTCTTCATTTTATTCATAATCCATCATTTGCTCAATCTTTCATATACCACAATTTAAAAAAATGATAATATCCTGTTTTAAGATCTGTTTGTAGATTGTCTTTTAACTTATTTTGTTGCAAAGGGGTGTGGGTCTTGAATGGAGCAAAACTGTAAACATATTTATATTGTAATTTAAATTCCTTTTCTTTTTTTTTTGTTTGTTTTTGTAACAGTGATAAAGAGGAAATTTTCATGTTGAAAGAAGTTTTTTGATAGATTTAGTAGAAATTATTTCATCCTCCCAAAATATAAGGATGCTTTTAAAGGCCCGTAAATTTTAGACAGGATAAACTACACAAGAACATACCATCACACACATGCAGACACAGGCACAACACATGCACACATGTTGGCATCTTCACCTGAAACGTTCTAACACCTTCTCTAACTCCTCCTCATGCTGAAGATACAGGCGCCTCTTTGGACCGCTATTTGTCATGGCATTCTGAATCTGGCATTAGAGGTTAAATTATTTACAATAGCCAGGAATCAAAGAGCCTCGTTTTCAGTTTTTATAGTGTTAAGAAAATGAAAATATTCAATTACAACTTTTTCTTTATTCTAGCAGTCGTACTGAAGAATGAACACCAATCTTCTTAGGAAATAGCTGATTTATTCAATTCTAAACGATATTATGAAAGCTGTTATTGTTGTGATCAAATCAAATTCATTGGAAGAAGAATTTTGAAGTTTTGAACTGAAAAGAGTTGTAATACAGAAAATAACAGAAAATCAATTTTTATGCATATCAGTTTGAAACCAAGGATATGTGACATGAAGTGTCATAGGCTAATGAAGTGAACTTATTAACCTGAATGAGAAAAATGTCATTATCTGTTACTGTTAAAGAATCAGCTTTGATCCATGACACTTTTTGGACTCACACCCTTTTGCTGTAATCTCTTCATTGATTAATGATAAACTCTTGAGGTGTAGTTTGTACAATGTCTGTTTGGAAACCTTCCCTGTGTCAATCATATGACTTCACAAATGTCTTTAGATTTGATTTTAAACTATCCCTACATAACCATCACGATTGGGAAGAAGTTCCTAACCTTTCGTATATGTTTGTAATTGTTTATAAAACACTGTTGATTTGATTTCTGCTTCTTGACACGTGTGATGGTATTTTACCACAAGCTCTTTTAGTTCTCTTCCCTGTGATTCGCACTTCTTGCTTTTTGACTATGACTGACTATGATCAGCTGCTTTTACTCTTACATAATCTGAAATATGTACCAGGAGAGATTTTGTTGGATTGTGTCCCGAGTTGGTTTCACTTTTGAAAGGATCGTATCTCAATTTTTATGGCTTAAATGAATCGACAATGCTTGCTCACAGTTTAAAGCAAGTTTGATCAAATGATCATATTTTGATTTTGACACCCTGAAAAATGGTCACTAGGATTGTTGAACATAATTTTGTACAGTTTCCATAGTTATTTTTTGCTTTCCTTTAAAATTTGAAAAAGTTGAGATACAATCTTTAAAAACACAACCAACTAACAAACCCCTGGTTTTTGTCTGTTCTGATATACACATATTCATTCTCATCTACCTTTTCCATTCATTTCATGTCATGAAGCTCATGGTGAGTGCCTTTAGAGGTTTGAATTGAATGTCTCTTTGTGCCATCTTATACTACTGCCCCATTTCCTCCCTTGCAAAACTAAATAAACAACTGTGATTCACTCCCATAAGCATAAACTGTTACTGACCAAGGCATAAATTTAAACTCACCAAAACATAAATTGCTTCATCATTATCACCACTGTCACCACAGATAGTTTTATTTGAATTATATACAGGAAACTTTTTTTTTACTGGCAACCACGAGCGCTGGTCGGAGTAGGTAATGTAAAGAAATCACTTTATGATAACAGATATAGCCTTTGAGCTTCAAGCCTATTCTGTAACCCAGTGAATAACAAATAATACAAGTGGTATGTGCCAATTACTGTACAACAAGTGGAAGTATAAAGAAGTTTTATGAGAGGACAACAGACCAAAGGAGGTGATCAGTCATTGTCTCATTTGTGAATGAGAATTTGTGAGTTATTGGCAACATCTTGGACAATTTTCTTTAGTTTTCCCCTCCCATAGGAGATATTTTTGGTGATGATGGTCATGATATGAATGTGCATTTCTCATCAAATAGCTGTATGCTAACAGCCTGCTTTGATAACAGGAATGAAAAGAAACCTTGTAAAGCTGTGGGGTTAGACTTGTTAAGAATTTCCCTGGTGGAATTAATAAAGGGAACTATTTATTATTTATCATCATTATTGAGCTGTCTTGTGACTGACTATCTGTTCTGAATGTAGCTACCCTGGTGGCTTAAAGCTGATTACAATTTTGAAAGGTTGCCTTAAGTAAAAGACTTATGTATAGTAATTTCACAGCTGCATTTTCACAGTTAAATTGTGCCCTTAATTCAGCTTATATTTTTTAAAACATAAAAACGCTTCATTCCACTTTCACTCACAGAAGAAAAAAAAAAACTTTTTCATGTTGCCTTGTCGCTTTTTAATGCATATTTCAAGAACCGGTCTATTTGGGTTGCCTTATTGGTGCAGAAAAAAGACAGAGTGGTTGAAAGTTAGGACAAGATAGAGAGAAAACAGAGAGAGGTAGAGAGAGACACAGAGAGTGAAAAGACAAAGAAAAAGAGAGTTAAGAAAGAAAAAAAAACAAGCGGACCTACCATTCAAAAGAGCAATACAATGGCTCCAAACTTTAACAGAGAGAACAAATCTAGAGACAGATCATGTTAAACAGTAAATAAACAACAAACATCTAACACACCTATCAGGGATGATAAAATTGTTTGTACAGTGAAAATGACCACAATATTTAAATATTCTTATAAGGATGGAGTCAGCGTGATCAATTGCCTACCTAAGTGAACAATACCAATAGTTGTGGCTCTGAATGGGACATTTACAGTGCCCCTCCAGAATCTAGTTGTGCTTGTCTTTGTTCAACTTTCTTACAAAAGTTGTTGTTTTCACTACTGGACCATCAATATTCTATTGACATTTCAAGCAACGAATTGAAAGGACAACTTTGCAACAATGGGCAAATACCTTCCAGATCTTAAAGTTGAAGTTAATGCCTTTTACGTACCTGGTTTAAGTGTACAATAGGGTACTTATGTTTTGACCTATGGAACCCTTTACAGATAATGTTCATCATTAAAAGTGGCAACAACAAAAAAAAAAGTCAAACTTTGTACCTATATTATATATTATGTGCATGCTTCATGTTTCACCCTCATTACTCATCCTCACCTTTCAAAGTAATCATGTGAGCTATCTTTGCAATCATTTCTTCTTTCTTTTGTTCACATTGAAATACCTTTTCATTGATTATTTTAGATATTTTATGGGTGTAGTAATTCAAAAAGGTAGTTGGGGTAGTTTGGTTTTTATAAGCCCAAATTTTAAATCTTTTTACAGGGTGAAGTTCTACTCCTATAAGCACTACTCGTATATTAGTAGATTGTCAAGCTTTGGTATTAACCACATAACCTCATGTCACCTTGATGGCTTTCTGGAATCTCATTTATTTGTAAAAAATTCTGATTTGATACCTAACTCAAATGGGATGTAATAAAGATTGAAAAATAAAAATTAAATGTTGTTTCTTATTGTCACCTGTGACATTTTCATATTTCTCTTATTAGCTAAAGAAGGCGTCTTTTAAGAAATGAGAATCAGATGCTCTCTTTCAGCTACTTTGACTAATTTGGTGTTGTTGAAATGAATTGACAAGTGTGGAAACTCAAAGTAAAAAAATTTTTTTTTCAATTGAATTCTATAGTGTCTTGTGAATAATGTTTTTAGAAAATAGTTTCTTTCTTGGTGGTATTAGGGCGCTACAACAAACAAGGGTCAAAATAATTCATCCGCAAAAATACAAAAAGATAGCTTGGGTAAACTGGGTATGTAAAAAAATTGCCACCTAACCCTTAACTCACAGTAAAGCAATTTATACTCTCTTCAACAAATCCAAAAAGCAATCGGAAATGACAAGTGTAAGAATTATTGAGGCCATGTTTTATAAAAATTCATTTTAATCCAAACAGCTACTTTTTTTTCATGGCACATTTTACATCACTCGCTCATCTTCATTTGATTGCAATTAAAAAATGCATTCAAACATGACGATTGAGGGCGTACAGAACTATGCTGGATATGCTATATAAAAAAATGCTGTACATAATTATTATTATTGTCATTGCACCATTTATCTCCAAGGGCCGACGCAGCAGCGGAACCACTAGCTTATTGTACTTCCATTTTCTCACTTGCTCCGCCTTGGAGGCTGATGCACCAGAGGTAGTCGTGACACGCCAGTGTGTAGTCTTTACACGCCATTTGCCAGACTGTATTAATGCTCTTCATGGCTTTGATCAGGGTAGCTTAATCAACTGGATGAGGTCTGAATAAATAGTGTGGGGACAGTGCCTCGAAATGGGCAAGACAAAGTTGCTGAGGAAGATTTCTTGTCGCTCTCTCTCCTCACACTATTAGTAGTAGTAGTGTATGGCTACGCCTTTATTTTATGGGTATCTTGAAGTCCGCTCCAGCTCTAAGGACTGTCTCATAGCCACCAGTAAGGCCAGTTGCAGGACAGTGGAGCACAATGGGGTCTATGGTTTCTGGGCCTCCTTAACAGCTGTGGCACACGACTCTCTTTCAATCCTCACACTATTTATTTAGGCCGAATGATACTACTTGGTGTTTGCTTCCCTCCAAGATCCATGGTCTTCTGCCAACGGGAAATGATGCTGACATTGACCTTGAAGGTTGCGGGGCATATCCCTATTGTTTTTCCTGGAATTAAATTTGTGATTAATGCCTCATTATTTGCCTGTCTTGGCATACAGTTTATTTGAAGGAATGAGAGAATTCATTTCAATTTCATTTTTTAACAATAATTATTTGTAGAGATGATTTTTAAATTGTATCTTACCTCTCAAATCACCATATTTAAATATCATTAACACCAAAGGAAGCATTTTATGTATTCGTAAAAAGATAGTGCAATGATCATCCTCTTTATTGATTAGTAGGCTAAATTATAAAAATATGCTAATGCTGCTTATTTGTATATGAAATAGCTTTTAAATACAAATAAATTTTCATTTAGTTATCTATATTTTATAGTTGAATTATCAAACACTTAATAGCGAAAGCCACTTTTTCCTTCTTAAATATTTAAATATATACCTTAATTCATGCCTTCTCTTACTCTTATGAGTAACTTTCATTGTTTAGTTTCTTCAGTTTATGACATCAAAAATAATTATTTGAAGTTGAGTTACAACTGAGTTACATGCTACGAATTGAATCAAGTAATTTTCCATATTATTGCAATAGAAAGTTGGAGGTGCATTAAAAGAAGTAATGAAGGTTTAATGGAGTGTAAATGAAGGCTGTTGTATCTCTTTTCCATTCTGTTACCTTCTTGCTTGCACTGGGGCAACACGCAGGCTAATCATGATTTTGGCCCAAAGCGAATGTTACACACTGGCATTGTGGAAAAATTAAAAGAAAACAGCACTGAGGTATTGGTGGTGGGTTTTTTACATTCTTTTTTTTTTTATTATTCCTTTTATTCATATTCAAATATTTTTTTCTGAAATTTAAAGATTCAAGGGAACCTTGTGTCACATGAAAAAGAGTTGAGTTGTCTATCTTTAAAGAGAAATGAATCTTAAATTATTTTTTTTTAAGGGAAAAAAATTAAATTGATAAAGTAAAATTCAAATCTTGATTGTTTGATTTTATTTGATCCTGTGTTTTAATTATTAATTTGAAAAAAAAATACTCAAGTCTTTTAATTATCCAATTGTTTTTATTCTGTAACTTTAAAGATAAAGATCATGTGTTGAACCATCGTGGTAGAGAAGGTAACATTTGAATGCCGCTCTTGCTTATAGCATGTCCTGATAAACTGCTTGCTTTCCTACTTTTGCTTTCATTTCTATTGATGCATCGCATTATTCTCCTATTTTCATTCTTAAATTTACAATATGATTATCAAAGATATACTTTATTTCTTGCTCTATTCTTTCCACATATTGTTTTGCTGTCAATGGTCTCTGTTAAGTTAAAATAAGTATGAATGTACAATGTTCTAAATGAAAAATTTGTATCTATAAATTTACCTTTGAATAATTTTTTAGCTTAGAAGCCAGAGCATTTTGCTCAAACAATCTTTGAATCTTTGATTTAAAAACATATGCAGGAAATTAAAGTATCCTCAAACCTGAAAACTAAAGAAGACAGTTTTTTTCCCTCTGCACTGCTTACTCGAAAAACAAATAATGAAAAGTTTCCTAGTTTGTGATCAGGGTAGAAAACAATTCACCTTTGTTTGTGCATGTGATCTTTGTCTGGTTGTAGGCAGGCCAGGCCAAACGCAGGTCATCAAAAGCAGCTGCCTACGTGGATGGTCTGTTGTCAGGTAGGTGGTCAGTTGTGTGTATGGCAGAATGAGAATAAAAGAACTGATGTGTGTAAATAGTGCTCAGAAGGGACAAAGCGGTAGAAAGTAAGGGAAAAACAGTTACTACAAAGGCCTGGTAGTCAAGCCTACCATCCTGTCAGCGACCAGATGACGAGAGCCATGTCAGGTCACGGGTTCACTGTATCCACTCCCAATGACTTTCACACATCCCAGTTTTCTTTTTCTTTTACATCTATGTCTCTTCTCTTCACTGTACCTACACCATTTCTTTGATAATCTTATTATATTTTACTGCTTCTGCTTTTGGTTAATTTTTCTATGGAAGAATGAGGAAGAAGTGGGTCACTCCCGAGCAAGGTTGTAATTTTGTATAACCACCAACCAACCGCTATGATGACATAGTAGCTCTCATAATTTGACCAGTCTATACAATCATAAAGATGGAGTTTTTATATTTTTTTGTCATTATAAATCATCTTTCTGTGATGTTGATATGTTTTGAAAGATGATATTTATTTTTTAGTGTAGATCATCTCTCTACTGTTTGAGAATAATACACCAAGGGTAGGAGTATGTTAGCTTCCGTAAGGACTAAGGAACAAGTAAACTGGACGTTTCGGCGGGTTACCCCTTCATCAACAGGACGAACAAACAACACAAAACACAAATCAGCAATGTGGAGAAATCGTGATAATGAAATCAATGGGTCATGGAAAAATGAGGGTGAATGAAATGGACATCGGGTTAAATACTGTTTGTGGTTTTACCTGTTCTCTCTTTTAACTAATCTACTTTCCCATGGGCTTCTCTTATAACTCTATGACCCTTGTGTGTTGTGCAGAACTTGAACCACCAATAAACAAACAAACAAGGAGTTTTGATGACTGTCTCGCCTTGCTTGATATGGTTAGGTTTTGTGTTTAAGTGGTCATGCGCATTAGGCTGTTATGGTTTTGCTCTCTCTTAAAACATGGCTTAGATACTCTTAAAGTTCAAGAAATGAGGCATCAAGTTAAAAACAAATTCAGTCAATGGCAGAGGTTTGTCTTCTTTAGTTTTATCAGATGTACCACTCTCTCTCTTCTTAGATTGAGTGTGAAAGAGTAGTTTTATGCTACCACTTGCCTGCTCTGAGAGGTCCTGATTTTAAGCCTTGCTCTCTGCATCTTTCAATCTTCACTTACTATCTATGGATTTCTTTCTTCTTGGCACCTCACCTACAGCTGTGCCTTGATTATTATCACTTTTCCCCATATCTATTTCTACTAACACTTTACTTCACTTGAAAAATAACTCCTAGAGGGATGGAGGCAAGCCTTATGTGCCTCCTGGCACAGAAAGAATTAAGGTAAGGTAAGGGATGGAAGTAAGATACTAAACATTCATATGATTATACTGCTTATAAGAGATTTGTTACAGTCTAAATTAAGAGGAATTTTTATATTTTGTCCTCAGACAAGATCATTGTTGAGCTCACGATTCTTCAAGGCAAAGACATGATGGCCATGGATCGCAATGGTAATTATTCATTTGCTTCTCTCAAGGAAATCTTTTGTCTTATTTTGTTATAATAGAGAGACAGTGGTTGCCTAAATCAGTTTGGACTTGAGAACAATGATAATTAAACTTCCCTGTTTGTTTCAGTGAAAAAAGGTTAGATCGACGGCTCTCTGCAAGATGTGATATCTCTACTTTTTACATTTCTCAAAATTTTTCAGTCAAAAAGTGAGCCAAAATTAGCTATGGTATGTATTCAGCTCCAATTTGCCCAAAATGTGGATCTCCACTTTTAATCTTTGCAAGAAAAAATTTCTTGCCCTGAAAAAGTGGGTCAAAATCAGTTAGGGTATACGTTCAGCATAACTGTGGCCAAGAATTGAGATAATCAGTTCCTGCAGGGAGCTGTCGATACAAGGCAGCTAAAAAATGTTTTGTCTTTTCAAGAAAGACTACCATCTCACAGAAGGGACACTATACTTTTGTTGCAAGTTAGTATCAGAACTTAAAAAGAAAAAGTTCCTAGACAGGCGAGGATTCTGTGTACAGAATTTAGAAATACTTGTTTCTTTATAAAATTAATAATCCTTATTTTTGTTTCTCACTCACACTCTCTTTCATTGTTTTGTCTCCTCAATTTTAGTAATAAAGTAATTCAGGTGTGTGATCCTGAGACCTAAGTTTTTTCTTTATCTTCTGCTTCAGGTTTCAGTGACCCATTTTGTGTGGTTAGTGTGACTGGCAAGAAAATCTACACCACAGCTGTCAAGAAGAAGACCTTATTTCCCAAGTGGAACGAAACCTTCACAACAGACATGAGTCTTGTTGACAGCCCAACTATGAACATTGTAAGCTGTCACAGTTTCAGTTCTTTCTTTTACTAGACCAACTGATGTATAAAGTGTTGATATACCAGATTAGTTTCTTCCCCTTTTTTGGGGGGAATACTTTGAATAGGAACAAAAAAATGGAAAGGGTTTGGTTTTTTGAAAGCCTTCTTTTGTATTATCAAGCTTCCACTTGTTCCTTTAAAAGACTTATTGAAACTAACACTTTTAAAATTTAATTTTGAAATCAAGTGCAGGAAAGTTGATTCACCATTGCAGTTTACAAATCACTTGCTATCTAAATAATGTCAACTTTGTTTTCTTAACTAAAACTCACATGACTTTTAAAGAGGTTTTCATTAAAACAAGCAACTGTGCAATTTTGTTTTTGTTTTTTTTTTTTTTGGTCAATTTTAATACACCTATTCATTTATGTCTTAAACAGAATGTGTATGACAAAGACGTCATTTCCAATGACTTCATGGGTCGCCTTGTCCTGACCATCGATCAGCTCAAGGAGATGTCAGTCAAGGTGAGGCAGTGTTGATCATAACAATGCACATCCATAAAGCACCATGTACCCGTCAAAGTTTGAGGCTCAAGGTGCTTCAGAGGCAGAATCAAATGGGAGACTGTGAAACAATACTCTTAGGCACCGTGCAAAGAACAGGTCAACAACATTTGTAGTACAAATTCATTTGGTATTTTTCTAGGACAGTGACAAATCAATGAGAATTTTGTTTTATGTTGTTCATTTATTACTGTGTTATTCTATATTATTAGATTCATGTCTATATTTTTTAGAGGCCAAATTTCTTTCATGCTGTTCAAGGAATGTAAACGAGAATAAAATACTGTAGTAGGAGTAACAAGTAAACTGGACGTTTCGGGTTACCCCTTCATCAACAGGTGAAGGGGTAACCCGAAACGTCCAGTTTACTTGTTCTTTAGTCCTTACAGAAGCTTACATACTCCTACCACGGTATTTTATTCTCGATGACGACCCAGCTTCCAGCTGTCTCTACTTTGGATTCAAGGAATGTAAATAGAGACTGTATGATTCTTCTCTCACTTTTCCTTCCAGGGCACAAGTGAGTGGTTTTCCTTAGAGAGAGCCAAGACAGGGAAAATCCAATTGAAGTGCCAAGTTATTTCTAAAGAATCTCTGGTGAGATTTCCTTCCCTCAAGCACATTTTGAAAATAACGTGATGAGTATGAGTAATAAAGAATTCAAAAGAAGGAAAAAGAGGGCAAAATATTATTTGATATACAGTTTTGAACCTTTAACAGCTTGTAAACTTTCTTAGTGCATAAAGGTTCTGAGCTTACAAGGAACCGTATGATCAAGAGAGTTTGCTGGGTGTTGAAAGCCCCAGACATTATTATAACACCTTTCGTATCTTAGCTTTGACTGCTTATTATTGTTTAATAACACTTTTGAGAACCTTAGACAATTAAAGATTTTAGCAAAGAGAAAGAAAAACAATTAAAATTGAGATTTGATTACAAAAACCGACTCATAATAAAACCTCTCACTCCTTTTTAAAAAATGGAGGGGACCCATTCATTCATTGCTCAGTGACCTTGCTTTGACGTCACTTAATTCTTGCTTACATCATATTTTTCTTTTAAACATGCTGTCACACAGACCATAGTCAACACACACTTTTGCTGTACATTGGATGTTGCAAGCGTGCATTCATCGAGTGATAAACTCATGACTCACATAGTTACATCCATAACAACAGTGTTGAACAGAGAGAGAAAGGTGTTATAATGTATATTCTTAGTTTTTCTATCATGATGAAAGATTGAAAAAAAAGAAAGGTAATTGAAATTAATGTAAAGCTGTTTGCAACAATAATAGATTCATTGTTCAAAATTTACTTTAAGTCTCATTGGTAATTTTTGTACCATACATTTTTTTCTCTTGATGACTGCAATAACTTTTTTTTAACCAATGATGTAGCTGCACATGTAATGGATTATTGTCATTTTTGTATGTGGAAACAATTGGTCACCCTTGCACAGAACACAGAGTATCACCAAGACAATGAAAACCTGAAAAAAATATGGGGAAAAAACAAACATCGAAAACTGAAGCCATTATAGCTCATAATAAATACTATGACACAATCACAAAAGCTGAAAGCATAGCATTATCTCATGTTGCATGAGCAAGATAAATCAATCACTGTAATAAAACACTGGATTCCTTCCCTTCCCTTCTCTCTCTCTCTCTCTCTCTTTCTCTTTCTCTCTCTCTCTCTCTCTCTCTCTCTCTCTCTCTCTCTCTCTCACTCTCTGTCTCTCTCTCTCTCTCTCTCTCTGTCTCTCTCTCTCTCTCTCTCTCTGTCTCTCTCACTCTCTGTCTCTCTCTCTCTGCCTCTCTCTCTCTGTCTCTCTCTCTCTCTGTCTCTCTATCTCTGTCTCTCTCACTCTCTGTCTCTCTGTCTCTCTCTCTCTTTATCTCTCTGTCTGTCTCTCTCTCTCTCTCTATCTCTCTTTCTCTCTCTCACTCTCTGTCCCTCTCTCTCTCTCTCTGTATCTCTCTCTCTGTCTCTCTGTCTCTCTCTCACTCTCTGTCTGTCTCTCTATCTCTCTCTCTATCTATCTCTCTCTCTCTCTCTCTCTCTCTCCCCGCCCCCAATCAATCTATCTTTCTCTTTCCCTCTCTCACTACCCTTCTCACTCCATCCCTTTCTCCTCCTGTCACTCCTCTAGAGATCCAAGAATTTGATGACCACAACGGTGTCGTAAATTTACAAAATTTTATGAATTGACATGATTTCATGGGTTGGCTGGATCGGATATGGCATTTACAACAACATCAATCCGATCCAGCCTTTCAGATTTTGGGTTCGGTTTCAAGTTGGTCATGTTAATTTCTCCTTTTTCATGAAACCAGCTTCCTTTTTTTTTTAGCTCTTATCATTATCTTTATTATCAAAATCTTTATCGTTATGTGCAGTTGTAACTTTTAAAAGGAATTGGAGCCTTGTTCTTTTGAAATAACCAGAATACAAGAATCACTGACTTGCATTGCACCCTGTTACGGTATACAGTATTTGCTCACAAATTTATGATGAAATTTATCCTCACCTGACCTTTACAAGGCGTCTTGACAAATCAGTTTGTTCTTGCAATTACTTGTTTTCTTGATTCTTAGCCTATTTTTCTTCTTTTTTTAAAAATTTTTATATATCCTCCACTTTGACACTCAACTTGGCAGAGATCTGTCGGGGAAAGCTTTGACGAAAATGATGAGGTTTTTGCATCAGAAACTGAGGTACCTTGTTTCTATAGAAGTGAATTCGCTGGCTTTTTTGCTTCTAGCATACCATCGCTCAGGTTACAATCGACCCCTTCACCTTTTTTTTTTCTCAAATATAATTGTTTTTTTCTGTGTTGTTTCTCCCTGCTTTGCATCTTTGTCCTGGGAATTAAGCTTTGCCTTGAGGTTGTCATGACCAAAATGATTATATGATCATTTGCTTTTATCACTACTTTGGCTTGAACTAAATGGCAAGCAAAAAGTTAATGAGACAGAAGTAAGCCAATAATCCAATAATGTAGTTGATTTAGATTCCTTATTTATCATTTCCCGATGGCCTAGTGGCTCAGGCAGGAAGGCAAATTTATCATTTTTAGTGTTGTCATCACAGAGGGGTTTGAGGACTTTTTTTATATATATCTTGCTTTCGTTGAATCTCTCTTTCTTTGCTTTTTCTTTTTGAGGCTTAATTTTATTTCTCAAAGCTGCAATGATCATTTTATTCTAATTTCCTTACCTCTTACCGGTCAGTCAAATCTCACAGGGCAAACTTGGGATAGTGTTAGGTTGGAGATATTTATCACTACTGCCACCCATACGATTTACAAATTACTTTGGATGTATGAAGTCATAAAAGAAGACTAGTTTTGTTTACTTTTCTTTTTCTTTTGCTTTTTCATTAAATATTGTGGGTTTTGGGTGTTTTAATACTCATATTCACTTGTCACATTCAATATTAACCTTTTTTTTTTAAAAAAAAAAAATCAACTTAATACAAAAATGATGGTTATGATTGGGCTTAGTAACCATTTATACCCTCACACTGTTGTGTCTCTGCTTATTATATGTGGAATCTCTAGATTGAGGGGCATGTATAGGACTAGTAGTGGTTGTATTGTGTATGCGCTTATAGCCACAATTTGTCTTATGTAATGCATGCTAGTTTGCAAAAAATTTGTAGATTTGTCTGATCAAATGGCCGTAGTGCTTAAAGGAAATTGTCACTGAAATTGCACAACCAGCCATTTGCATTTCACTAACTTTACAGGAGAGACAAATAATAATATTAGGGGGGGGGGAGTTTAGCACAAAATTTTAAAGACTGTTCAATTACACTTATTTGCATTCATATTTTTATCCATAATTCCTGCCTAAACAATGTGGCTGGTTGCACTACAAATTAAAATTACAGGTGGCTTGTGGGAAGGCATGTGCCTGTTTTACCTTTAATAAAAGTACCTGGCTTTGGTTTTTTCACAATTCATTTAACTTACGGACAGTAGCCTGTTTGTCTCAATGGAAAAAGATGTATTTGGATGTACGGTAGCCTGTTTGTCTCAATGGAAAAAGATGTATTTGGATGTACGGTAGCCTGTTTGTCTTAGTGGAAAAAGATGTATTTGGATGTACGGTAGCCTGTTTGTCTCAGTGGAAAAAGATGTACTTGGAGGTACAGTAGCCTGTTTGTCTCAATGGAAAAAGATGTATTTGGATGTACGGTAGCCTGTTTGTCTCAAGGGAAAAAGATGTACTTGGATGTACGGTAGCCTGTTTGTCTCAATGGAAAAAGATGTATTTG
>JBCIKM010546517.1:0-17670 GCA_039654465.1 Melibe viridis | reverse complement strand
AGATTCTAGTGAAGCTGGGTATGCCTAAGTAATGATGTAGAGAAAAACGACTTTGAAGAAATTTTTTTCTCAAAATGCCTGTAAAGGGAGGATCTTAAGGTACAATTTTGGAGCAGTTATTTACATATAAATTAACATATCTTTATTGCTATGTAAAGTATATATATTAGGGAATTGTTTGATACAAAAAAAATTTTTGTGAAAAATTTGTCAAAATTGTGTGAAAAATTTGTCAAAATTGGTCATTTTCCCGCCCGCATGCCCCCTTAAAGATAATTGTCCTCTGAATTACTTCCCCTGTCTCTACAGTCTAATCTTTGACCTGTGCAATGAGCCACATTTAAATGGGTGTTTTTGTGTCACATTGTTGCAGACAGGAAACAGTTAAAAACCTGTGCAGAGCACAGACATTCTCTGCTATCAAAATCATCTGTTGTTATTGCAAATATATGCATAGTACGAGTAATCCTTACTTGAAGCTTTACTCTGTAGGCACAGGTGAGCATCCATGAGTGAGTGAGCATATTTATCTATTTGTGTCTGGGAAAGAGGAAAGAATTTGAGTTTTTGTTATACAGTAAAACATGGATATAAATTATTGCCTTGGACATATCACATTAGTTTTTATATCACTTGGGGGTGCATCCCTTACAGGAAAATAAATTTTGGCGCTTCAGTATCTGTTGTATCAATCAATCGCTTCTTTATTTCAAGCATGTTTCTTACAATTGTACTCTGCTGTATTTAATTTCTGAGAAATCAATGAATTGGTTACTTCATCACCGCAGGCGAATGAAAATCTAGACAAGTATGGTCGCCCACTGACCATGCCCACACCTAAGGTCAAGGTCGTGTCTGGATCCACAGCTTCCCAGACCCGTGTGCCAGTGGACAAAGTCAAGACCTTGAGCAACCCAGAAGTCAACCAGCGGCGCGACTATGCCCATTTCATCTTGCATGAAAGGGTGGCAAAGATCAGCGAAAAGAAGAAAGACAACATGATCAAACTCTATTCGCCTTATGTCAGGGTGTAGTACGGTATATTATGTGATTCATTATGGCTACTTTTTGCCTGGTCAAGTATGAACATCTTGGATGGGTGTAAATATGTTTGGACTCAAAACCTGGATTTGAGATAAAAGAGATTTGGCACAGACATTCCAATATTATTTGAGAGGCTAATGCATGCTGGAAGTTTGGTAAGTGCTTTATTGTCACCGTACAAAAACCCTGAGAAAATAACTGTAATTTCCCCTTCCAGAGCAAAAGAGAGAGAAGAGGTTCCTCTAACTCTAATCTTGTCGCTCAAATAGAGATTAAATTGTTAAAACCTCTTAAAACCATTCAATTTTTAAAAAATATGTATTTTGTTACTTTGCTACAGGAAAAAAGATAGTATGTTATAACCAACTTGTTGTCCTATGCCTTCTCCCAACATCTGACTAAAGAGGTCACATCAGGAGTTATGATGATAATGATGATAAAATGCCAACAATTAGTCATTTATACAGCACCCTTATCCACTGAAGATGCTCATGCACATTAACTTCAATTCACAAATTGATAAAACAGTTTAACTTTGATAGCTTGTAAAAGAAAACACCTCCCGATAGTTTACAGATTGAAACCAGTTGAAACTTTAATAGCATGTGAAACAAAACACCTCCTGAGGTTTAACAACAATGAATTGTAGTTCTCGACTTCCCTGCTAAAAACTTTTAACAATGCAATAAGTCTTTTGATTTAACCCCAGAGATGAAACAAAAGTCTGCTTGTCTGTCTGTCCCTTGTAACTCTTCTGTAATAACTTGAGCTTTGAAGTGGGTTTTTGAACTCTATTGTGTGTTAAACAATGTAAAACAATTTTTGACAGAATGCTTTGAAAAAGAAACTTTCTGGAAAACAATTTACTGTTACTTTTAATGTTATGGAGCTATGCTCAGTCTTGAGATAATTAAAAAAGTTTGATTACAACTGCCTGCCCTTCCACTGTCCTTCACTATTAACCACTGCTAATGGTGACAAAAAGTGAAAAAGGAGGAAAAGGTTGAAGGATTGCCTATAATACCTATTATTACTACATTAACCCCATTTTGAGAGCGATGAGATAATTTACTACCAAAGGAGGAAATTCCTCCTCTGTCCTGATAACCAAGGATTTCCTCAGATTTGAGAACCATCAGGATGGATTAACCTTATTGAATACAAGCAAAATTTAACCATGGCCCCTCATAGCTGTGATGTAAAGCCAAGGGGCAACATCAAACTTCATTTGTGTCTCAGTTGGAACAAAAATTGCAGTGTTTTGTTCATGAATCGATGAAGACATTTACCTCACAACAGAGTCCCTGGTGGGCTCTGCTTCTGAATAGTATAGGCACAGTGCCGAGGTGAGTCAAAGCCATAGAGAGAAAGGGAAAAAACAGGAAGTTGTCGGAGGCAGATGGCTCAGTTGGTAAGCCTGCTGTTCTGGCAGTGGCCAGGCGAACCGGTGCCGTGGCAGGTCCTGGGTTTGATTCCCTCCTACGACGACTTCCTGTTTTTTTCTTTCTCTCTATGGCTTTGACTCACCTCGGCACTGTGTATATACTATTTTCTGTTTATTGTCATCTATTTCCAATGCCAGCTCCTCTTTTCTTCATATGCTTGTACGCACATCACTTCATCTACAATATTTGGAGGCTTTATTTTTTGTCTTGTATCATAAACAAAGGATAATTTTAAAAGATTTAGAACATTCTTTGGATTGCTTGTCCGAAAACTTATGATAGACTGTCTAAGATTGTCCATTCGAAAAGTTGTAGTTTACCGCACAGCTACTGTAAACTGATAGCTGGAAACATCAAATGCTGTACAGTTACCACAACTAGAGTGTTTGGGCAAGAAGAACCAACATATGACAAGCATAAGTATACTGGTTTGCCCTGTGGTAAGTCAGCGCATTGACCTTTATCAATGAGCAGATACCACCAAAGGCAACAGTAACGATTGTTCCACCTAAGGCAATAGCAACGGTTGTTTGGCTTAAGATTGAGTGATAGCCCTTATGTGTTGCTCATTATGCCATGCAAAATTAGGCATGGTGGACTGATCATCTGCCTGTCTTTATTCTTGTGATCCAAGGCAGCTAAGGCAGTATGAAGGGGTACTGTTCGGATGAATTGAATATATCACCAAACAGCACCTTAGTCAAACTAGAGCTCTTTTCACAAGGAAAACAATGAATAGCTCTCGTAATTTGTTTCCAACATAATAAAAACAAAAGAGGCAAACAAACCCCGACCAATGCATAACTTTCTCTCCGTTTACTTACACTCTGAAGAAAACAACAAAATCTTTTATGCTTTTCAAAAATTCTGATTTTTTTATAAAATCAGATCAGCAGTCACTTCTCCATTTTGTTTGTTAACAATGAACTGTATCTTGCGTCGCTGCGGCTTGTAGTCCAATGTGGCTAATTGTTAGGAAAAAATTTTTTTTTTTTATTTCCAAATTCAGGAGGTGGGCCTTTTAGTCAAGAATGGCTTACACTCCAAAATTATGGTAATTCATCTCTCTAGCAAACATCCCTGGAAGAGTAAAAGCCTATCTTTTCTTAAAAGATTATCTATCATCTTGCTTTCTGCTTCAGCACCCTACGATATTTGTATGTAATAGTTTCCTAAAATCAACAACAAAACCAGTATGAGACCATTTGACTTAACAATAAATTGCCCCCGCCCCGCCGCCACCCCCCCCCCACCACACACACACCATACAAACACATGCAAAAGCACAATCTAAATGGAACCTTTTTGTAAAGAAAAAGAAGAGGGGCAACAAAATGTTGATCCAATGTGGATGTCCTTCATTTATTATTGCATTTGTTTGTCATAGAGTCTGGAGATGAAGAAAAAAAACCAGAAAGCTGAAAAATATTGTTACACCAGTTACGTACATGATGAATTATTCATCAATACATAATACATGCATGATTGCATAATGAACAATCTTTAGAATATATTAGGAGATTTTGAACCCTCTGATCCCATGAGGACAATGTAATATTAATATATTGATAAAACTCTCACTCTCTCCTTACAGCCTGTCAGACAACAGTGAAAAGTCATTCATCACTCTTCCCATGTATAATATCACCACGTGCTGTGCATTTGCTTGAAACAGTCACAGTCATTGCTCCCTCCCAGAGTTGGAATGATCCTTTGATAACTTATATGGGTAGTGTAGGTACTCTGGATGGTTACAGCAGGAGTGCCAGCTTATGATGACGTGGACACCTCTCATTCTCTGAGTATACCACATATTCTTCTCTTGATGTTGTTTATAAAAGTAGATTTGAGTTAATTTTATCGAGTAGGCAATTAATTCAAAACTAGGTTGACTGATTTCAAATATTTAGGACACTAGTTTCCAAATGAATCCACACTAGGGTTGATTTACGGTCACTTATTTAGGCAACTGGTTTCCAGGTGAATGATACTGAGGGTTAATAAAATGCACTTATTTAGGCAACTGGTTTCCAGGTGAATGATACGGAGGGTTAATAAAATGCACTTATTTAGGCAACTGGTTTCCAAGTGAATGATACTGAGGGTTAATAAAGTGCACTTATTTAGTTAGGCAACTGGTTTCCAGGTGAATAATACAGAGGGTTAATCCAGTACACTTATTTGGGTGACTGGTTTCCCGATTAATTACAGTTTAAACTACGGTTGATTTGAGTTGAGTAATTCAAGCAACTAGTCTCCTGACAAACTTCGTCTAAACCAGGATTGTTTTGAGTTCACTTATTTATGCAAATTATTCACGTAAAAATTATAGCCCAACCAGATCCCCGACCAAGGGGACATCCACTATAAGAGGATCATATGTAGGTAAGTAAATCATGGGGGGAATTTCATGTATTTTGGCAACTGATATCCTCGTAAGAGGAAACAGCAGGAGGTTCAGTATTTCCACTACAGAGGACTAGCTTTGGGAGAAACGGGGAGGGGGAGAGAGAATTGAGGTTCCAAAATTGCCTAAACCAAGAGTGGTGTTTTTTTAGGGCAGCAAGCGTGGCCCACAAAAAAAAAAAAGATATAGATGCAGCTCTACTCTCATGCTCCCAGCAGAGTTGAGTCGTCTCGCAGGAATTTTTGGGTTGTGCTAAATTGGAGTTGTCAACCACTGCTCAGTCTGTTTGTTAAATATTCAAGTGTAAAAAAGACTCGAGGAAAACTCCTGCGAGACGACTCTAGTTGTGGTATACAACAGATTCTTTAGACCTATAGAATGTCTCTGGAATCTTGGCTTCTGTTATCACTGCAGCCATACAACACAACAAACTAAACAACAAAATTCGAACTCAAAACACATGCATTTCATTTCCAGTCACACATAAAACAAACAGGATTGATTCAATTGTCAAATTTCCTGCTTAATGCACATATAATGACAAGTCTAACATTAAGCCAGTTACAGCACAGCTCTGTCATCTGTAACTTGCCTGTCTTGCAGTACCGCTCACCTTGCGTCAGCCAAGCCCCAGTCTAGGAAAGTGTCTGTAATTTACTGAATATAATTCACTTCTTGACAGGGTTGAAAAGGCAGTCGGCCACATAAAGTCAGCTTACTGGTTATTTTAACACAGATATCCTACACAGCTACACTGCTCTGACGAAGCAAAAATAGTATGTTCCAGTTCTACAACATGGTATTAGCTCGGTCAGGCCAGTTACTTACAGTACGGACCTACAGAGCCAGGCTGCGACGGACCAAAGCTAACTTCACTCTCTTCCACTCAGTCATTCTTCTGTGCTGGATGCACTCAATACCAAGATAAATTGTACCTTTATATACACACAATACGTTGACAACTATACATTCCTGTCCAGCCTTGTTACAACTGGGTGCATATAACACATCAATGCATACAAAGAACAACACATCCCATAGGGTAGTTTATATATTAGTTCTCACACTCACACACTGCATAATCATAATCGGGCAAACAATAGAAAGCCAATGCTGTGGTCATTATAGAACAGTACAAAGTGGAAAGACTTAAAGGGTTTCCACGGGTGTGCTGTGTCATCCGATGAACACCGCCACACACAGGTCAATAATTATGATTCAGTCCACAGTTACTGAACACACTTATCAAACACACATACAGCGTTCAAAAAGCCGCAGAACTGTTGCCACTTAGTCACTCAGTGCTGTAAGTTTAAGGAATCAATCTCTGATTTTTACATTGTACATTGAGACACAGCCTATCCTTGGTACATAACTTCTCCATTGATGTACCTTAAGATCAGAGGCCAGTGAATTAGGTCACCAATACAATGAAAAATATGTGGTGGCTTTATGAACGCGCCTGTACAGACTCTGAATTCATGGCCTAAATACCTTTGGCACACACACACAATCACAGACAAGCATGCACCATGTAGTCCTATTGAGAACATTCAGTTTTGCTCTTCTCTTTCAAAACGGTCAAGGAATTATCCTATTCCAATTGACGCTGACACCATATCAGTCAAAAAATAAGTGCTGATAATGAGAAAAAGTTGAAAAAAAAAAAAAAATACAGCCATACAGCTTGATCCCTATGCCTCATGAGCCTCCGTGTTAGGGCAGTACCCCAGCAGTGTCAGACCGGACCGTTTTCCTGTGCAAAAGACAGATAACAGTAAAGAGTGATAAAAAAGGGAAATTGTCCCACACTGAACCCGATGGCCCGGATCGAGCGTTCGGTCATGTTCATACTGGCACCATCAAAAAATCTGCCGGCGGATCTGACTCTGGTGGGGTGGGGTACTCCCCACAATCTTTTAATCTTCAGCCTTATAGAGTTATCACATACAGGCAAGCAGTGTACACACCATGACTCACTTGGTCACACAGGTATGCCACGAGTAAACTGGACAACGCGTCTCATGGGGGTTTTCTTCGCATCTTTGCCGCCAAGATGGAGTCGTCAAGGACTACTCACAGCAGTAAATAAAATAATCAAAACGGCAATAACAACAAAAAGTGCTGAAAACTCCTGTGAGACCAGATGTGTCCACTCAACTCATGGCATTTACACTTCCACACGCACTGTCATATATGTAGTTCAAGTCTCTAAACTTGCATGTCCACGATGTTTGCTTTTTGTTTTGTTTTGTTGTGTTAGAAAATCTTCAAACTCTAAGAAAATATTGTGGTCTAACAAGGTTAGAGACGTGAACTAGCAAATCCCTGTGTATTCATGATCATCTCACAGACCTCTGAGTCACAAAACCAGTCAGTCACACCCTCAGTTACACATCCTCGTGTCATACATTCAGTCACATCACATCCCTGGGCGTATAGTTATAGCCCCCACTCATTTCCCTGTTTGCCAAGGGTTTTTGCAGAGGGGGTGGCAATTTTATATATTTTGTGTAGGTCTAGCCCGGTGAGATTTTTTACCCCTTAGCCTTAATACAAGGGCGACATACCAGGATATTTTTTGCCCCACTCATTGTTGACATCAGAGTGAACAGAAACTGAAACTTGAATCAGTGTGTACACTTGTTTGATTTATTCAATTGAATAAAACGACTACACTTGGCTATTGTTTGGTATCAATTAAATGGTAGAATTGATGTAGAAGAATAACATACTCGCACACTCAATATACTCCACCAACAGATGCCTTTGCCCTTGCCAAACACATACATGAGTGGGTGCTAAAACACACTGAGTCATGAACCCAGCAACCAGAGACAATCACACTAAAAAGTAAAGTTGATCTTGCTTGAATAAGGAATAAATAACAATTGTACATAACAAAAGAAAAACAGCCTTTGATTTGAAGGGGCAACAAGACCTCTTTACACCTGTAGTAATAGTAGTTGTCTGACTATTATTTACATATGTATGTATTTACAACAGCACTAGGTCAAGGTCATAGCATTTGAAGAACTAAAACAATGCTCAGACCGTCATGCACTGAGGAATTGCAGACTATAATAATATTAATAATGTAATGAGCACAGTAGATGCAAATTGGGATGGATCTTTTGATGCCCAAAGATTTTTTTTTTACCAACAGACAGAAGTCCCCGCTGACTCTACTCAATGGCATCCACAGTCTGTACATAAATAAAAATCTTTCAGCATCAAAAGGAGGCTTCCACTCTACTTGTGCCACAACTCTCTATTATTAAGGCGCATTCATAAAGCCATGGAATACTTTTCGGTGCGTCGGTGACTTATCCACTCGACTCCGATCTTAGGGACATTTCATAAACTTGACAAACTTTGGTCACCGAGTCACTCCGCGCCAATCAATCTCTACCAGTTCAATATTGATACAGAGATACGCCCTGGCCTATCCTCGGTACTGAACTTGCCCATTTACGTCCCAAAGAAGGGAGAAGTGTGAATTATGCCACCGATCTGTTGAAAATTATTCAGAGTTGCTTTATGAACTAAATTATACCTAAAAAGTAAGCAACATGAACTGTCTCCCCATGAAGTAGCCTCCTACTGGTTTAGTGGGTGCGTCTCGATGGAGTTTTCCTCTGATTCTTTTGAGGCTAGAGTAATTTACAACCGAATGGTAAATTGTGCAAGAAGAACAGAATGGTTGAGATGAGTAAGTCTCGCTATCAGCTTTTGACCCCCGCAAGCTTTAAGACCAATGGGAGCAAACTGTTTGAACTGTGCTCACAATGTTGGAAAAGAGAATTATTTTTCAACAGCCACTTTCTGTAAGATAAGGTCACGGGGAGTCAAAAGCTGATAGTGGGACTTACTCTTAAATGGTGGCACTGTGTGAGTGCTTTTAGACTATTCACAACAGTGCAACCATTTAAGATAAGAGTAAGTCCCGCTATCAGCTTTTGACTCCTGCGACCTTATCTTACAGAAAGTGGTTGTTAGCACATTTCAAACAGTTTGCTGCCATTGGTCATTTGGCTCACGGGGGTCAAAAGCTGCAAGCAAGACAAATGGGTGGGTCTCTCTGTCTCTCTCTCTCTCCACACACACATTCATAGTTAATGATGCTGATTCATTCAGAAGACAAAAAACTTAATAACTGAAAGCATAAAACCGTATTTGACCAATTCACAGTTAGAAGCAGACTTGATATATTAGTTCTGTTTTGATGGTTTCAATTGTAAGAAAGATTGTTGAATTTCTGCTCCATAGGCACAAATACATCTGGCAAATTGTGTTGCCAGCAGGGGCTGTCTCTGTCTGACCACCTCTGACTCTCATTCACCCCTCATGTGGATAAGTACCCCTCTCTGACTCTCTCTCACCCCTAATGCGGGTTAAATACCCCTCTCGTGGATAATTACCTCTCTCTGACTCTCACTCACCTTTAACCCCCTCTCTTACTCCCTTCCCCCTTGTTTTTCAACTGACCCTCTGTTAATTTCTCCTCTGTCTTGTAATTATGCTCTCCTATGCCACAAGCAGAGTAGATGCCAATGTGGCATGGAGGAAATAGTTGATTACTAATCACATCCTCCTTAATGTAAGTAAAATCTTTGGGCTTCAAAAAGATGCCCCTGAGCTCATCTACTATGCACCTGGCATAACTCTCACGTACACCATCTGTCTTTTTATATACCCCCCCCCCCCCCTGTCAAATGTTTAAAGCAAAAGTTGAACAATCATCAATATAATCTCTGAGTAAAAGTCACTATCAGGCTATGTGCCTAGTGGACCAGGACGTCCATAAAAGCATACCAAGACGGAGAAAGCTGCCCATGCTCATTTCAACACATCACATCAAAATGATGCTGTGTTGTGTGTCTTTATTACAAGGTGTGTGTGTATATGCACGTGCGCAACTATATCAGTATACATGGGTTCATTCCCTTGACCCGGACTAAACATTGCTCTCAAAACACGGGTTTGGCCGAGTGAACTATGCACGCATGGAACCATCTCAGTGATCTTCAAAAGGAATTGGCCTGTGCAAGATTTTTTTCCTCCTGTATTGGCAAGGAACAGTCCTGTAGCGCACGGCCAGGTCCTGGTCCACTTAGCACATAACCTTATCAGTATTTGAAAATTATCAAAATGTAATACAATACATTGACTGTCCAAACAGTTTTACCATGGCTAGCTATTTGTTTTCTATGTAAATTTACGTATCTGACAGCAACTTGTTTTTTTCATTGGTAATTATAGGGCCCCACGACACACAAAGTTCATGGAGAAAGATGATAGAAATAGTTCAACAGATCAAACAGCAGAGAGATGATTTACACTGAAAAAAACATCATCTCTCGAAACACATTTTCGCACCGAAAAGAGATGATTTACAATGACAAAAGATATCATCTCTCCTGACAAAAAAACAATAATGGCCACCACTTTAGTAGCATTATGTTCCAAGAAGACCAAGGATCTTTAAACCCCCTCTGGGTACTAAGGTACTGAGTTGATTTTAACCTGTGACCCCGCAGTTATGTACCAAAAGGCATGAAATAGGGGATGACCACTGATGAGACCCAAACAAGACAACAAATCCGGGACATTCACTTGAGTGTAAAAGAAAAGAAGCAGAAGTGCCTAACAGGGACAGTCAACAACTTGATTGTTGTTTTCTGTAATAATTAAGTGTAAAACTCATTCAGCTTGTTTAAATAAAGCCCAATATACTACCAAAAAATCCTTTAAATCATTTACTATAATAAATGTTATTCACTCATATAGTTTGTTGTTTCAAAATGTGTGCGAAATGGTTTCTTAATAGCCTCCTTTCACATAGGTGTTGGGCAAGGGGACGGGGAATAACAATTTTACCAAGGCCTAGCTGGCTGAGATTTTTATCCCCTACACATGTGCAAGGGCGCAGACCATGGATATTTTGCGTGCTACACATAGTGAACAGAAACTGAAAAATTGAATTGGTGTGTAGCAGCAAATCATCTTTAGTACACGTGTACACTTGTTCTGTTTAATTAAATAAATCAGCCAACCCTTTTGGCCATTGTTTGGTATCAATTAAATGGTGAAATTGATGTTCAATAATATTGTAATTAACTTCACTTTTTGTTTTTCCCCTGTGCCACTCGTTGGCTCAGAACCTGGGTGAAAATGTTTGGGGTGGCGATTATTCTCACATCCTGGTATCAGGACGTCACCCATACATGCAAAGGTCTCCAACAGATGCCTCCTAAACCGAATTGAGTGGGGGCTTTACTTGGAGGTCACTGGCTGGTAAGAAACCTGGCCATACTACAGCATCAATTACTTATATCACAATATTAGATGTTGTATCACAAGGCTATGTATGAAGTATTCCCTCTGCTCTGCTCTCACACACACACACTCATAGTTGATGATGATTCATTAAGAAGACAAAAAACTGAACAAATAAATCATAAACTGAGAGCATAAAACAGCATTTGACCAATTCACAGTTAGAAGTAGACTTGATATATTAGTTGTGTTTTGATAGAGAAACAAGTTGTTTGAAAGATTGTTGACTTTCTGCTCCATAGGCACAAATACACCTGGCAAATTGTGTTGTCAGCAGGGATTGTCTCTGTCTGACTGCTAGGTGACAGAAGTCGTAAGGTCACACACACATTCTGACTGGCAGGCACCCTTCAACCATGACTTGTTGTCCTCACAGGTTTTTTGTACCGACATCAATCATGTCTAAATTGAGCAGTCTTCACTTTTCACTTCACAAGATCTACTTTTCACAGTCTCCACATTAAGACCTCTAAATTCATTTTCATCACAAGAATGGGGAAATGAAATCTGGACCGCTGAAGTACCAACTATGTATAATGGGTTATATAAAAAGCACAACTCCTAAAATTCATTTTCAAACTACTTTGTTTTCTTTTTTTCAAACAATTTATTTTTTAAACTCTTGTTGTCATTTAATTCACAAGAGTTTAAAAGAGCACTAAAGATAAAAATAACTTTTCAATAGCACATTGAAATATTGAATTCCAAATGTTGCATTCTCAATGGAACTCAGTATCTTTATTCCTCTTGATAATTTCCTTCACATACTGTCATTAGGTTCTTTTGGAATAGGCACCCTCACAATTTCTACACTGCACTGGTGAATTTTATTCATATGGCTTCATTGCCCCCCCTGTTGAGCTGAGTCAAGGACAGGCGTGGAGTTAAATTCCACTCTTGCTACTGCCATGAACAGAGTGGACGCGTCTGACTGGAGTTTTAGGCGCATCTCTTTGACACTTTGATTATGTAACTATTTACAAACGGACTGTGAGTAGTCCTCAACAACTCCACTGTAGCCGCATTCACAGTCTGTTTATAAATAAAATCCATGGGCATCAAAAAGATGCATCAGCGTCCCGTCATGTCAGCAACTCCTGTTTTGGACTGAAGCTGTGCTTTGAGTATAAATTGTCTGTTGCTACAACTTCAGTTCAAATCTTTCCGGCAACATTAGTAACAGAACACAACCAACAAACAGCCAATCGTATGACAGACTGAAGCAAAGAATGGCGTGTAGCACAATTGGTAAGGTTGGCATCCGCATCAGTGCCAGGTCACTGTTTGTAAGAATGTGGTGAAGGAGGTCAAAGGTCAAGAGTGTTAAAGATTGCTATCAGAATCTTTTAGTGTGTGCCTGTGGTCAAGGTTTTACTGTAGAAATTCATTTAAATAACTAGTGTCACAATATCATTGATGATGATCCACCACCAAACGCCGGTCCCGTCCCATCCCGCATCTCACTCTCACCATCCTTAGGAAATGGAGGGAGGGGTTATACAATCTGCACGGCTCCTTTGCAGAATTTGCAGGGCAGGAAGTTGCGGGCTATCAAGGGAACCTGTTCTACAAGGTGGGAGTGGCCGAGCTCAGTGAGCAGACTGAGGATCTTGTGGGCCGTCTTGCCATCACCCTCTCCTCTGCTGCCCGGTTCGGCTGCTCCTGGGTCTGAGTAGCTGTTTGTGTTGTGGTGGCGATGGGGATGATGGTGGTGTGAGTGATGTTGACTGGCCTTGTGGTGTTGGTGGTGTTGGTGATATGCTGATGCTGAATCTTCTTCCTCTTCCGACAGCGGGTGGCCGTTCAACAGAGGTGGACTGGAAAGAAAAGACCATTGTCATTAGCATTCAATAAAAAGATGTATCCGTTTTAGAAAGAGCAACAACATGACCTAAAAAAAGATGTGTTACAGATAGAGAAACTGTGTAATGAAAGGTGAAATCAGCACTTAATATGAACCAAAGATGATTAAATAAACTGTGGTGAATAACCAATAATAAAAAAGCATGATCTGGCCTGCAGTCTAAGTTAGTACAGGGTGGTCCAAAAAAACAACAACCTCCAGGCATTTGTTTTGAAAACAACTTATGAAATGATGATCTATCAAATTTGAAATTTGGAGGAAATGAAGTTCATTTCAAAGGAATTCGTTTGATATAACTTTCAAATGGGAACTTACAGGAAGCACGTAGTGAGAGACGCTTTTAAAAATGTACTCAATTTGAACAATTTTTTAGTAGACTGCGCACAAACAGGCAAAAGTTTGATGACAGATTTGACAAGACTTGGTGGTGGAATGGTTGTAGTGTTTATTAACCAACTCTATGGATATAACACCCATCGGTGGAAGATAATATTGAGCGTAATTTGTCTGGGATGATAACCATAACCAAGGGTACAACAGGAGCTGTTCCAGATGCCCACCTCTGTTTTCCAAACTAAGCTCAAAGCTGTCAATGGCATGAGCACACTGCTCTTGGGAATGCTCCTCGAAGCAAGCTGGATTGCATTTTCATTTCATCAATAGAATCAAACCTATTAGATTTTGGAGGACTTTCTCCTTCAGACAGCCCCACAAGAAAAAATCGACACAGTTTATTAAGTCTTTGTTTGTTTGTTTATTGGAGGTCACAGAGGAGCCCAGAGGAAAGTAAGATGAAAGAATTAGTTAAAAGACGGAACAGTTCAAACCACAAACAGCAGAGAGATGATTTACACTTTAAAAAAGCACATATCGACATCACCGAAAGATGATTTACAATGACAAAAAAACATCATCTCTCCTTACAAAAATAAGCAATGGCCATCACATATAACAGCATTATGGTACAGGAAGACCAAAGATCTTTAAACCCACTTTGTGTACAAAAGTACTCAGTATGTTTAACTTGTGACTCTGCAGATATGTACCAAAAGCATGAAATAAGGGATGAGCATGGAGTTGCAAACAAGAAAACAAAAACAGGACATCATAGACAGGGGGAAAAAGTAAGTTGATAGCTTCAGTGTAAAAGAAAAGAAACAGAAGTAGAAGAGCCCACCAGGGACTCCCACCAACCACCCGGACAGTTTAGGTCTGGGGAATGGGACGCCCAAATGGAAAGAGCACTGATACTAGCAAATTGCATTTGACAATATTTTTGCAGCCCGACCAGGGAAGCGTTTGATTCATGTGGGTTTGCTCAATCTTGTGTGAACCATTGTGATAATCAGTGAAATCATTGTGAAATGTGTTGTCTAACTTCTGTTTTTGGGCATTTTGTGATTAGTTCAAATTGAGTACATTTTTGAAAATGTCTCTCACAAAGTTTTACCTTTCACTTTCAGTTCCCATTTTGAAGCTATATCAAACAAATTCTTTTTAATTGAACTAAATTTCCTACAAATTTTAAATTTCTAACTCAACACTTCACAGAGTTATTTGAAAAACAAATGTCACATTTTTAATTAATAAAATTTTTGTTTTTGGTTTGTTTGTATTTTTGGAAGGGGGGGGGGGGGGGGTCACCGCGAGAGAGTGAGAGAGAGAGAGAGATCTCTGCCTGTTTACCTGAGTTGCTGATCTACAGAAGGGGAGGCAATTGGGGAGGAGCGTGGCGTGAGCTCTGAGTCGGGTGTAGATGGAGCATGCTGTCCTCCAACAATGGGCTCCACCTCACTCTCCGCATCACTCTCACTGCTGGTGTAGTCTGGCCAATCTGGAATCAGGACAGACAGACAAACATTTGTCAACAGTATAACTGTGGTGAATTGGCTCATTGGTCATGAAAAAAAAAAAAGGTGGGGAAAACTGAAAAAGACCCTGACTGATTAGAACTGTTGGCCACGGCTTGATGTATTCAGAGGCAGAAAAGGCTGACAATTTTTTAATTTTTTTTAAACTCTCAATGTTTGCAACATCCTCCACCCCCCCCCTCCTTCCAACTTACCTTGGTCATAGGAGTTAGGTAAACCGTTAGCCAGTCTGTGCTGATGGTGATGAGGATTGTGGTGCTGGTGGTGTGTCTGTTGATGGTGCACCTCAGAGGGCGATGGGATGCCGCTCTCAGAGCTGTAGCTGTGCAGCATGTTCTTCTCTCCTAGCAACTGCATCACCAGCACCTGCAGCTCTGCCAACTTGTCCTGCAGGACAGTCAAAGAGAGATGAATGTAAAGCTCAGTGGTCCCTCCTGTATGTATGAAATGCTGTCTCAGCCCGAATAAAATGTAACAGCCCTACCAGGCAGTTGGTATGGTCACACGTGTTAAAGATGTTGGCTATTTGCCAGCCATATAGATTTGTAAAGCCCTTCAAGTAAGGTGATGATCCATGTTCTTTTACATCATAAAATCTCAGAGCCCTAATTCAATTTAATAGAAAAAAAAAATTCTGAGACCTGTTTTTGACAGTAAAAAAAAAAATTATTGAAGAAAACAACAAGAGGCTAAGTGCTCTTTTTGAGGGTGAAAAAATCTTAGAACAAAAGGAAATTTCTTTAAAATCAAACTTGGTGACTTGCTGTACAGTTGCACTCGACTTAAGCATTGATCTCCAGATTATGGATCAAAGGCATTCACCAGTCCATCCCATTCTTGTGGTTGTCTGGCATATCGATGAAGTCCCATAATTGAAACAATCAGCTCTCTACAACTGACCTTGTCACTGGTGTGTGTTTCAGCCCCACACCCCACCCCCACCCCCGCCAAAAAAAACAAAAACAACAACAACAAAATTTAAAAAAAAAAAATAAAACCTCTTCCCATACCAGAGCAGGCTGTAGTACATGCCCTCTTCTCTCTCCCTCTGGACACCATGTGAGGATTTGTTTCTGTTTTGATTTGTATATTTTTTTTTTACAGTTTTTTTTTTTAGGGAGAAAGGGGGCAGGGTGGGGGGGGGGGGGGACATATCCTTGCAACAAGGGCAAAAGGTGGCAGAGAGAATATTGATTATCACCTTCCTGATACTGGTACTACAAGGCTCACCACTGAGGGCTTCAGGAATCCACAAGTAGCTGAGGCTCAGACTTGTTTTTTCTCAATTTAACTCAACCGGGTGATTCCAAAGTGGGTCTATGCTCATGCAATAAATGATACAGAATGCTATGCATTCAAGTTCATGGATACCATAAATCAATAACAGCATACGTTCTAAAAAATGAATCAAAGGTGTAAAATTCTCCTTACCTGCAGCTGTTGCCTGTCCCGCCCCAGTTGAGCAATGTAGTCATTCTTCTGGCTCTCACGCTCCTGTAGCAGCGCTCTCTGGTGGTGATACAAGGAGATGTACTCCCCTGCAACAAACAGACCAAACAATAAAAAAAAAAGGCCAATCACAATAGTCCACAATTGGCAAGAAAAAAAGGCAAATACACGTAATATTTTTTAATATACTTCACAAACTGCATGGTAAAATTCAAGCTTTTCAATCTGTTCATCAAACACTTTTTTGTCTAATTTCTTTCTGCAGTTTTGGTAGAAAAAGAAAGTTTCAAGTAATATGTATGTAATTTGGAATTTCTCTGGCACAGATTTATTTGAACAGCTCTCTTTGGTAGTGCTTTGTTGAGTTCATGGTCTACCAATTAACATCAGCAAGTCTCTCTCTCTGTGACTGTGTGGCACCCTTCAGGACTAAGCTTGAAGGTTTTGTTTGTTTAGCATTTATGCACAACCCCATTAAGCTGAACAGCCTCTGACTTTTCTTCAAAGTTTTAATCTTCTCTGTCGCAGTTGAAAAAAAGATTATTGACCTAAAATGTCAACTGTTCTGTCACTTGTCTTTAAGGGGAGCTTCCTTCTATCTCTCTTAGATTTGTAAAGGGCAAGGTATATAATTCTGCGAGATCATCTCTACAGCCCCAACACACACACACAATCTCCCCTTGTAACTGCAGTTTTAGGTGGTCCATTTGGTTTGACCTGATCTACATCATGGGTAAGCAATTCTATCGGATCAACTAACTACCTCCTCTCACATCTGCCCCCCCCCTCCTCCGCCACACTTAGTGATGTTATCTGTCTCCCCTTTAAACCCCTCTGCCACCCCTCCCCCCTCCAGACTCTCCAACCCACCTATGGTGTCCGTCTCCCCCTGTAACTGTAGAACCAGGTGTTCCAGTTGGTCTGCCTTGTCCGACAGCTCTGCCTTGTCCTGCATCACGTGCATGTATTTCTGCTGGATCATCTCCATGGCAGTCTTCAGCTCGTTGTATTCACCACGGCTGATCTTGTCGCTGTCCATTGCATCATTGCCTGGCAACACAGAAACATCAGATAAGATAACGTAAGATAAGAAGATAAACTATTTTATTGATTCAACTGGAAATATTACTTGTTTGTTTGTTTGTTTATTGGTGGTTTTAGGGCACCACGACTTACGAGGGTCATAGAGGCGCCCAAGAGGAAAGTAAGATGATAGATAAGTTAAAAGAGCAGATAAATCTTGACCCTACC
>JBCIKM010546406.1:0-17670 GCA_039654465.1 Melibe viridis | reverse complement strand
AGAGAGAGAGAGAGAGAGAGAGAGAGAGAGAGAGAGAGAGAGAGAGAGAGAGAGAGAGAGAGAGAGAGAACTCAGGTTGGGGTGGGGGGTAAGAAATGACAGTCAATTAAAGATGACAGTCACTGCTAATAATCAATTATGATCTGAATGAACCGGATGTATGCCAGCAACACAGTGATAATATCATTAAGTAATAATGATCAGTTTGGATAGTTTTTACTTTTCATAAATACATAATCAGTTTGATTGAAGAACACGGGAAATTAGTATTCAGAAACACAATCAATTGATGTTCTGAAAAATTAGAAACAACAACAACAACAACAAAAAGTGACAATGGGGAATCAATCGACAGAAGCTGCGAATTAAATTGATTAAAACAGCTCTTCCTTTTATTGACCTGCCACCGTGCTACCTGCGAATCACCAGAGGGCGCCTTGGTCTGGGAAAATCCTGAATTAATTTACATGTTGGCGTTGCAAAAAACATAAGACAAATTAAACAAAATAGCAAACCATTGCGCAATGAGCGCCTATCGACATCATAGACTCCCCTCTGCCCGTCGCTGCTCTTCAGTGGCCTTACTGACGCGGGCTCTAATCTGTCACCATCGCTAAGTGTTTAGTACACGTATTGTTTTTTTATACTTTTCAAAAATAAAAATGGGTTGGTATATACATTGTCAAGAATGTCAAAAATCCATAGAAAAGGAGAAAAATAGACAGTCTGTAAATCTCCTGGAATCTCATTGGGACCTGGGGCCTGGCGACTTTTGGGGAAACATCATCTTTTTTCCCCCGTGCAAGCCTCTTCTTTATTCTCCATGGGGTTTCCCAGAACCCATCGCACATCAGCGATCTACACTACAAAACCTCGAGGTATGAAAGAGACATGGCCATTCCGACAACAGATTCACTTTAGAGTAGCAAACAAGGCGGTACGCAAGAAAGAAGAAGCCGAGATTGTTCAGTTGTGAATCCATTGCCCTAGGGGACTACAAAGTGCCTTAATGTTCATAAACCTGAAAACAGGGACAATAGGGTCAATTGGTTGCTGCTGTCATATTAAAAAAAATTAAAATCAGTCGAGTCCTCGTGGCTTGTATGAATGTATTTTGTCTTCTACGCAATTAAAGACAAATGATAAAAACTCCCCGTATTTATCCACAAAGGGGCAGATGTGTCTCCAGGCCATCCCCAAGGGAAGACTGGACCAACCCAGTGCAGTGGGGATGGTTGAATGGCACAGGCAAGAATCCGGCCCACGTTCTTCAGTCATTAAATGGTAGACTGACGCCTTCCCGATAGCGCTACTGGGCCCTTGAGCCAATATTGATAACAAATAACAATTTATAATATTAACTTCCAAGGAAGAAAAAAAAAGAATCTCTAAACTATCATTCTATCTCCTGTATTTCCCCCAGGGAGTGGAGCCCGGCAATGACAGACCGCCAACCCAGGAACGATTTCGGGTTCTGGAACAACAATAGCACCACTCAGGTAGGGCTTGACATGGTCAAGTAGTTCTATTTCTATCGATCACCCTTTCCTTTTATCTCTCACAGTCGCCTTCTCTTCTACCTTCCCCCCCCCCTCTCTCTCTCTCTCTCTCTTTCTCTCTCTCTCTCTCTCTCTCTCTCTCTCTCTCTCACACACACACATGCACACACAGACACACTTACACATACACACACTCGTACATGTGCATGCACACAAACACACACACACACACACACACACACACACACATACGTGTGTGAACAAATTCCCCCATGCGTACAAATTGTTTTAACTGGGTCATTTTTTTATTCTTAAGTAGTCCTCATTCAGGATGGTTGATCACTGTATCTTCCCTCCCAGTGTTCCTTTTTGATAATACAGGACATTTATATAGCGCCAATCCATGATTATCAGCATATTCTAAGTGCTTTACAACACCTTACCTTATCCCTGGCAGACAACTGACATAACACATATGATGATACAGGCAGCCTGTTAGGTGCGTTACAATTTTTTTCTTACAGAGAGACAACATTGTCTACAACCAGGGGGACCTCTGAGCTTTACATCCATTTCTGATAGAATGAGGCAACTGTGATAAAGTACCTTACCCAGGACACAACGCGAAGGAAGTCCAACACCTTACCAGTTGAGCCCCCGTGCCTGTGCTGGGATTAATTTGGAATTTTACCTGGACAGCAGCTTTGCAGCCTGCTCTTTTTAATTTCCATTTGCTGAGGGTTCTTTAGCATGTGCAAGGGACCTCCTATTTTATCATCAATCTCCGATAAGACTAGAAGCTCGGTATACTTATTTATGACCAGGGAATGGCTTGCGATCAGAAAAACAGCCAGACATTATTTTGCTTTTCATAGGACTCGAACCCAGGAAATTGTGCTTGAGATACATGTTTACCTTTAAATCTGGAGTTACTCTGTAACTACATACACAACTCTGGTGTTATCTGAACTGTCACTTTTCCTTTGCTACCAAGATTAACTTATTTGCCCGCCAAACTACTTATCACAACTGGTGTGATGTCATCCTTTGTGACATTCAACCTTTTTCAGGTCTGTCTTGGGTCAATCCTATCAATTGTTTGTGAATAGTGCTGAGATGCACTGGAATGTTATTCACAAACGTTTGTGCATTGACAGTTTACTTTATATTGAATTTGTGTCACCAATAGTCTGATACACCACAACATACACAGTGCATTGTCCATTTAAAAAACAGAGCTGTATGAGATGTTGCTTTATTGATCAAGGGTTTAAAATAAACTGCTAGATTGACTTATTATGTAGATGAAAAGACCTTATAAATTGACTATTTGTTTCATTTTGATTGTTTTCTTACCCCCTGGCAGTTTTTATGGAAATTTTCTCTCTTTGAAATTTTTATTGGTAGATCTCATTCCTGGGCCAAATTGAGATGGACGCCTTCTTCAAAGAGATGGCTGATCAAACTTGACAAGAAACTGAGAACTCGTAAGTTAAGTGATACAGTAATTGCCATTTTTTTCTCTCAATGAAAGTCTGCTTTGACCAGACAGTCAATGGTTGTGTAGATAAAGAGAAGATATTGTGATTGCAAAGCTTGGCAGAACAGCAAGATCAATGAATCATTGGGGTATGGCTGGAACCAGTACATGCAGTTCCCCAGTGCAGACAATGGAGCACATCTTCAGAGTGAATGCCAACACAAACCACACTGCACATACTAAGTCCTTAGATCCTGCACTCCTGAAGCTATAGAATGGGTCCAGGTTTGACATGACAAGCTATGCTGCTGATGATGATGATGATGACGATGATGATGATGATGATGATGATGGTGAATAAGGAGAGTCTTATCTAAATTATGTTAAGCATCATGTTGGTATTATTGATTAGTGTATAACTACTTTCATTGAAGTGCGGGATGTTCCTGATCAAAGCATCAACAGTAGAATCAACATATTACCTCTAATCCTTCTATGATCCAAAGTTTAGGGGTTGTGCTTCTCTAAACAATTATTTTGACAGATTTTTCCTTTTTTATTTTCTTCATTGCGCTTGAGATTTTTCTAAAAAGATGGACTTATTCGAAAAAAATGTTGTTAAAAGATTTACTTCATGATAATTTAAGCTAATCTCTGTCCCACATTCATTTGAATCATATTGAGTTCGTTGCTGAGTTTCACTTTCTTATCAAATTTCCTAAATTACGACACACATTGAAATTCTGCATTAATGAGACATTTATCTTTTTTTAAAAAAATTTTCAAAGAAGTTATTTTTTTATTATGTTTTTATGATATTAGTTACAATATTCCCAATGACGTATATATAAGAATAACTGTATTGACCGTGTATATGTTTGGTTTTACTTTTTGCTACAAGTATAATATGTACTTTTTTCTCATTTAGTTCTTTCCAGAGGACATTTAAAGAAAAAGTCATACCACACCCTTAACTTCTTATTTAAATGCTTTTTTATACTCAAGATATTGGCCACAAGAACAAAGGTCTGTGGATCCCTGTGGTCCACAATGGTAAATGGCATGATGTCTGGACGGTGATTGTTGAGGGAGATAACAACAGTGCTATTCCTGTCGTCTTGATCCACGGCATGGGTGGGGGTTCCAACATGTTCCTCCGCAACATCGACAGCTTGGCAGAAAGGGTATGTTGGTTGTTTCTCTGTCAGAAGCATTGTAATATGCCCAACAGACTGCTTGTATCGTCATATGTGTTATATGTTCATTGTCTGCCAGGGATATGGTGGTGAAAAGGGCTTAGAGCATGGTGACGACCATGGATAGGCGCTGTTTAAATGTCGTGCACATTGTTATTGTTGATTGTGAAAGTAAGGTCGAGTCATTTCAGTGGGAGGCTGTTTCTAGTTTTTGATTAAAATGATTGAAAAGCAAGTTTAAGATTTTTATGAAGCCAGTGGGTAGTGATTTTTTCTCTCTCTTGATACTAAGTTTTGCATTGTTTCCTTGCTGGAAACTCACAGTCATAGGAAGTTTTTATACATATTGTTGGACTGCTTTTTTTTTATATCTCATAATGTTCTATCTTCTCAAGTTTTTTGTTTTCTTTTCTGGGTTATTCAAGCGTGACGTTTACTTGTTGGATATGCCTGGCTTTGGGCTTAGTTCAAGACCTGAATTGCGTAAGAAGCACTCTGACGATGGACAAATGGTGAATACAGATGAAAATGATGTGGAACACTTTTATACAGAAATCCTTGAAAAATGGTTCAAGACAATGAAACTCGACAAAGTCATTCTATTGGGTAAGTCATAATTTCTCTTTATGGTCTGTTTCTTTGGAATTTGTCATTTCAAACTAGTCGAATTTTGTTTTTTTGAGAAGTTTTTCTTGTCCAGCTTCATCTGTTTGTTCACAAGTTAGTATGGAATGATAACAAGATGTAGACAGATGAATAACTTAAGCAATGTAAACTTGATCTGCATAACTGTGGCTTTATTCTAAACTAACATAATGCATAAATGCTCATTATGCAACTTAAGTAAAATTGGAAATGAAGCCACAGTTTTTACATGGAATTATTTAGTGGCACTAAGAAGGTGTGAAATAATAATAAATTTATTTTAAAAATATCATTTATTATTCTCCATAACATAAGTAAACATTAATTAAAAGACATCCCCATCAATGGCATTTTTGAAGGAGTTGGTGGATGTTGAATTTTTTGTATCAAACTTTAAGCTGTTCCTTTTTTATCCCTTATTTCATGATAATAAATATCATAGTAGACTTTTTATGGTAGTAAGATTTTTTGTTTGTTTTGTTTTGTTTTTTTTCTTTTTTCATCATTAAAACTTTAAGGTTTTAACTGCTGCACAATATCTTTAATGTTTAGATAGACACAGTGCCGAAATGAGTCAAAGCCATAGAAAGAAAGGAAAAAAGCCGGAAGGTTGGAAGTCATATGAAGAGGCAATCAAACCTGAGGCCTTCTACGGCACCTATTGACTAGCCAGAGGACTTCCAACCTTTCTGCTTTTATCCTTTCTCTCTATGGCTTTGAATTATCTCGGCACTGGGTCTTTATACCATTTTCTTTTTTTGTCATCTATTTCTCAGTGCCAGCGACTACTCTATTCCATCTCATAAGTAAAATTTTCTGAAACAAATGATAGATCAAACTTGGTCTAAGTATTTTCTATTTTCTGTTTCTTTGTATGAGAACCAGAGCTACATAAGTGCAGTGGATTAGCACTGGACTTAAATGCCTCTGGTTCTCATATGATTTCCTCTCTTGGTAGCTCTTAAGGAAAACTAAAAATAAAAAATAAAAAACTGCAATCATAATTTCTTTCCTATTTTAGACTGCAGTAAGACAAATCTAAAAAATCCCTTTTGTAATTTTCAGGACACAGCTATGGAGCCTTCCTCAGTTCTGTGTATTCTATGGCTTACCCGACTCGGGTACAACATCTCATTCTTGCCGACCCATGGGGATTCCCTCCCATCCCTGAGAAGCCACGTGCCTTCAAATCCTTCAAAATTAGAATTCTGATTTTCCTCATCTCCAAGCTGCACAACAGGCTAACCGTGTTCTCTCCCATCAGAGCCTTAGGGCCACTAGGTATGTTGTATGAGTGTACTTAACTTTGCTTTATTCATGCTCATATATATGTGATAAAGCCATTTTTCACAATAGAAAGTTCCAGATTCATTCTTCGAGTCTTTTTTCCTTCAACTTTCCACAATAAGCCAAATTCTACTCCACTGAACTCAAAAAGTGCAGATTTTTGCTTTTCTTAATCTTTACTGTGGGCTGATTTTCATACCTCTAAGGTAAGTTTTACTAAAGATAGTTATGGTTTTATGCAGAAACTTCAAATTTGCAACAAGTTATGAAAAAATTGTCTTTTTTTTTTTTTTTTTCTTACTTCTTATTATTAAAATTTTTATTTCTCAAAATTCTGTTTCATATTTCTCAAAATTTTCAAACGTTGCTTGTAGACTCAATAGCGTTGTTTACATAAATTGCTATTTTATTATGAAATTGAATTAGTTTTCCTATAATGAAAAGTCCTGATGAAGACCACTTTGTCCTTCGTACAGGGCCAGCAGTTTTATGGGCTGTGAGGCCAGATCTTCATGACAAGTATGCAGTGGGTTCAAAGGACGACACAACATTTTTCGAATACATATATGCTTGTAACACTGCAGACTTACCCAGGTATGCTAATTTGTTATTGCCACATTATTTTGTCCAACATCAAAATTTAATGTGTGAAGGTGTGGGAAGGTTTACTGAAAGGTTAAGTAGTTTGACATAATTTACAGAGGTTTTTAATATTTTTTTTTTAATTTCAGAAGTGATAGAATATACTATGAAGAATTATATTCAAGCTCTGTGTGTCAAACTTAATGGGCTGATTATTGATCATCATGACTTTTTCTTGGCTCTTAACTTTTTCCTTTTCCTCAATTGCGATTGTGGCTATTGTCTGGAGGTGTGACGCATAGGGTCCCTATAGTATAGTTATTTTATCAAATATAACCCTTTTGTGTCGTGGGGACCTAAAACCTCAAATAAACAAACAAGTCAAGTTCATACTCACACCATTTTTATTGAATTTTGCTTATTTTGTATTCACATTTTCAAAAATCCATAGCGGAGAGAAAGGTTTTAACAGGGTGTCGTATCCCTCTGGCTATGCCTACAAGCCTATCCTGGAACGAGTGAACCAGTGGAGTCCAGATTTGGGTGTGAGCTTTATCTATGGGGAAGATTCGTGGGTGAATAACCAGTCTGGATTCATGGCCAAAAGCATGAGGTCTTGTGGTCATACTGATGTTCAAGTGAGTCTGGTTTTCACTTCGCATTTTGTTACTGCAGTCCTTTTTAATTTTTCTGTTTAAAATTTCATTGTATTGAGCATTACAATTCCGGACCTATTGATCATTAGCAAACATATTTGGATTGCTTTTCCCTTTGTTTTTTTTTTACATTTGTAGTGATCTTATGCTTTAGACTTTGGACTTATCATACAGCAAAACAGTGGTAACAGGCTTATATGGACACTAACGGAAACAAAGTTATATTCTTTGTTACATTTATTTTCCATATAAGCCTGCTGCTACTGTTTTGCTGTGTGATTCTCATATCAGGCTTAGCAGTACTCATTTAAGATGCTTTAGACTTGATAATGTCTCTGAAGCGAGGTATTCCCTCTTGAAATCCTGATTATTCTTTTCTTCTTTTTTTTTTTCTCTCTCGATCTGACAGATCATCAAGGGTTCTGGGCACCACGTACAGGCTGACAGGCCAGGTGTATTCAACACGATTGTTCGGCAGATAACCGAGGCTGTGGACTGTGGGGAGGTGCTGAGCTCATCGCTGCTGGAACCTGTGCAGGACTGAGAACAGCCGTTTTGCTTTACAAGACAGGGATACGTGCACCACAGTGTGCGCTTAATGGTGTTGTTGTATTATAGCACCAGCTTCAAATGTTGAATGTAAGCTTCCAATTCAAATCTGATGTTTTGTTTGAAGTTTTAGTCAAACTACAAAGTTCTGAGAAATTTTCTTATATTTTTTCCCCCTCAACTTGACTGCTGAGAGGTACAAGTCTGTGGTTATAGGGCTGCGCTGTCATTGTTTCAACAGCTCTCTCTTTGTGAGATTTTTATTTTGTTCTTTTACTTGTCCAAGAAAGAATTGACAAATGTTATTGTATGCTTATATTATAAACAAATTCAACTTTTTATTTGCATTAACTCAATTTTTTACTTAGTAATTTCCTCTGGGAATTGGGGCTTAAGTCCCTCGTTACGATAAACAGTTCCCTTACTCATAATATCCTCATCAATTATGTTTGTGGCTCTCATGGAAATGATTCATGTTTAAAAAGTTTTTTGGTAGTCGAAAATGGGTTTGAAAGCAAAAAAAAAAAAACAGTTGAAAGAACAAATAGCAACCCTTTAATGTTCTGTTGGTTGTCTATTGTTTTCTTTATCATGAAATAGTTTTGTTTTGTATCAGATCTAATCATTTATCATATCAAGAGTTAAATAGGCTGCAGTCAAGCCTCTAATGCTCATGATTTGAATACCTATAAGCTGTGACTGAAAAAGAAAATTGAGAATAAGAAATATAAAAATGACATTGTGTTGACCTGTTAAACATAGCCAGACCAATAAAAAATACATCAATAATCATGATATGGTTTACATAGCAGTGATTAGTTGGCTGGAATCAGCTTGTAATATGTTCACACCACACATAGGTTATTCATAATATTCAATCAAATTACGTGGTGTATAGATTCATCATACAGTGCTGTTGGTTTTCCTCGGATTCGAGGAAATCCTTGGTTTTAGAGTCTGAGGAGGAATTTTCTTCTGTGGTAGGTTACTGTCTCATTGCTCCAATGCAGCTTCATACAGTAAAAATGGTTGTTATAAACAATCATTCAAACTTTTCCTCCATTTTCAGTTTTTATATATATATATATATATTGCATTTATATAGCGCTTATCCACAGTCATCACCATGCTGTAAACGCTTTACAGCATCGTATCCCTGGCAGATAACCAACATGGAACACATGACGAGACAAGCAGCCCGTACAATATTTCAGACAGAGACAAGATTGTCTGATCTACAACCAGGGAGACCTCGGAGCTTTACATCCATCTCTGATAGGATGAGGTAAGTGTGGTAAAATGCCTTACCCAAGGGCACAACATCAACTGCCAGAGGCTATACATGGGGCAGCCAATCTGGGAAGTGACTCCACGTGTCACCACTCCAAACACTGGCCACGATTGTGATTGCTTGATTCTTGTGCATGTTGCGAGTTGCGTTAACCTCTGAGACATCGACACCACAGTTTTTATCACCATTAGCACTGATCATAGTCATAGAGCAGACATTTTAACTCCTTATCAACTGAATTCTTAAAGCCATTTTGTAGTTATTGTCAGCTATTCTATTGTTGATGGATGTAGAGCTTGGTGGTCCCCGTGGTTGTAGACAACGTTGTGTCTCTGTCCTAAAACATTGTCATGCTCTCAATAGGCTGCATGTATCGTCATACATTTTATATGTTGGTTGTCTGCCAGGGATATGGTATTGTAAAGCGCTCAGAGTATGGTGATGGCCGTGGATAGGTGCTATGTAAATGTCATATATCAGTATCATTATCTTTCTTTCTGTCCTTTCCATACATCAGTGACAGTGACAGGTTAAGGGGTGGGAGGGGGAATCATAACTTGCAATTGTGTTTTTGATTTAAGCTTTGTTTTTCCATCTGTGTTTGTTTTCTTTTATCAGCTATATCGTTTTTCAGGGTATCGATATCGTTGGTGTAGTTGTACAACCAGCTAATCTGTGCCAGATAGACTTTACACAAACAAACCATCTGACAACAGTACTGTTTTTAAATGAGCTGCTTTGTAATAATATTATTTGCTGTCTGTATATCCGTAAAAAAAAAAAGATAATGAAAGGGTGTGTAAATACACAAGTGTGTACATAAAATTTTTTATACATACTGAGGTTGATCTTCTGAATATTGACAGTAGTGATAATAATCTTTATCATAATTATAGTAATGTCACATGACCCATTTCATGGTAAGACCAATGTTTTTGAAATGAGACCTTAAAAAACAATAAGAAAGAATGCAAATCTTGCTTTTTAAATCCCAAAAGTGCGCGGGAAACTAAAATAAAAAGCTAAAAATGACTTTTTAGTTTTTAGCTTGATAATCTTATTATACAAAATAGGGAATACAAGAAACTAGGTTTCATTGTGCTTTCATTCAAAATAGAGCACCAAAATCCACGGAGGTGTTGGATGGCACTTTACAACAACACGCTCATCTACACACACACATGCATCTCCACACACACATGCATCTCCACACACACACACACACACACACACACACACATGTATTTCCACACACGCCCACACACACACACACACATGCATATCCACACACGCACACACACACACACATGCATCTCCACACACACACAGACACACACACACACATGCATCTCCACACACACACACACACACACACACATGCACGCACGCACCCACCCGCACAGACTCACACACACATATGCACACTCACTCACACACATGCTCACATACACTCACACACATGCTCACACACACACACACACACACACACACACACACACACACACACACACACAAACTTCCTCACTCACAAACATAGAAAATGAGGCTCAGGTCAACCATTACTGTTTTTGTTTAGATTTATTGTAACAAACTTGAAAGGATACAAAATGGCAGACTTACCAACTTGCCATTATATTTAGAACAAAAATAGTTTTAAAGCTTAAGATTAAATTTTGTGGGTATAATCATGCATCAAATGGTTGCATCTCGATAGTTTTTTACTTTCTGTGTCAAAAAAAAGTGCAAGTTATTGTTTCAAAGAGAAATTTTAGGCAAAGTTGGCAATTGTGAAAATTTGTCTTGAAACTGAGGATCCCTTATGAAAAGTCAATGTCATCGTCACCAGACTTCTTTAGTAAACTGTCATTGGTTAAAGCATCAAAATAGACACAGACGATTTCAGGGGGTGTATAGTGTGATATTTTCATTTGTAAACAAGCTTGCATCCCAGCCCGTCCCCATTCACCCCTTGAAATGGCTATTGCCCAGAGGTGAAAGATTTTACAGCTGCAGCCACTGCGGCCATGCGCCTTCTTTAAGTTGTACTTGCTCCTACTTAAAGCCAAGTGAAGACTGGTATATTTCACCCCTGATATTGCCTTCTCCTGCTGTGGAAGGATGGTCTAGAAAGGAGGGTTTCATCCGGCTTTTGCCTTCTTCTGCTGTGAAAGGATGGTCCAGAAAGGAGGGTTTCATCCAGCTTTTGCCTTCTCCTGCTGTGGAAGGATGGTCCAGACAGGAGGGTTTCATCCGGCTCTTGCCTTTTCCTGCTGTGAAAGGATGGTCCAGAAAGGAGGGTTTCATCCGGCTCTTGCCTTCTCCTGCTGTGAAAGGATGGTCCAGAAAGGAGGGTTTCATCCGGCTTTTGCCTTCTCCTGCTGTGAAAGGATGGTCCAGAAAGGAGGGTTTCATCCGGCTTTTGCCTTCTCCTGCTGTGAAAGGATGGTCCAGAAAGGAGGGTTTCATCCGGCTTTTGCCTTCTCCTGCTGTGAAAGGATGGTCCAGAAAGGAGGGTTTTATCCGGCTTTTGCCTTCTCCTGCTGTGAAAGGATGGTCCAGAAAGGAGGGTTTCATCCGGCTTTTGCCTTCTCCTGCTGTGAAAGGATGGTCCAGAAAGGAGGGTTTTATCCGGCTTTTGCCTTCTCCTGCTGTGAAAGGATGGTCCAGAAAGGGTTTCATCCGGCTTTTGCCCACTCCTGCCTAACGGGGGTTAATGATTTTACTATCTAGGAAACTATGTTAGAGCAAGACAAATTTTTGAGTCTTCAATGATCACAATCGGTCCAGTTGTGAAGTCTGTAGGTGCAAATCAAAATAAGCCTTTCTTTTCCAGCCATTTATGTAGCCATGATTCCACATTACAGCCCTTTCCCACTGATAACAAGTTTTTGTACATTGTATTTTTTAACTATGATTTTCAATCTGTTTTTGGAAATTTGCGTTCTGTTTTATTTCTAAATATGGGTACAAAAATGTTCTTTTGACCAAATATGTTCTAACATTATTTACTGTTATTTCATCCGTTCCTAGTTCAGCTCTTTCCATGTTTGATTTGTTTAATTTAATATTGATTCATGTTATGTCTGTATTTGATCTTGATTCGTTTTTGAACACAGGGTTTTATCTTGGAAAAAATGTATTAAGGAAAAAAAAAAGAGTTATTTACTGCACGTTTTGTGCAAAGATTTGTTAAATTTGAATTCCAAAGCAAAAGTGATGCTTTTTTTACAAAAAAAATTGAAACTTTCAACTTGTGATAACATTAACCTAATGACTATGAACTTTGACAAGATTCTCAGCTTCTCTGTATATTTTTCAATTTAACTGTTTTTTTAAGATTATCATGGTGGAGATTTTTCCTACAGTCACTTAAAAAATGATATTATGTTTTGCTTGTCACTATCCAAACCGTGGTAGTTCCCACATCTCTCTTCTTGTTGTGTGACAAAGATGCTTGATTTTGGTTGTATTGATTTGTGTTGCAAGCAGTTCTTGTTGAAATTTTATTATTCTTTATTGCTTGTATCACTGCTGAATTTTTACAAGATATTTTAACTCACTCACTACCGCTACTGTGCCTTTGAAAAGATTTTGCTCTCCCATAATTTCCAAAGTCTACCCAAGCCAAATTAACTCATTAATTAAATGACAGAGTTGCCAACCATTCCTTTTTTTAGGCACTGTCCACTGTCCATAGATAAATATTTTTGTTCTGAACAAATTTTCAGCCACCCCTCGTTTCATCGGTCTTCACCCCTTACCTGTCCACACTTTGATTTTTCATTGGTTGGCAACTGCTGTCCCGGTAGGTCTACTTCTGTCTCTTGTCTTTTAGCTAGAGCTATCATCTTGCTTTTTCTAGCACTCTCTCCAGTGCTCTCTTTGACAAACACACACACACTGCTATTTTGTGTTTTGTTTGAGAGTCTTGGCTCTCCCTGTTGAAGAAAAGAGGAGCAGGCACTGGTAATAGATGAAAATGAAAAGCAAATAGTATAGACACAGTGCCAGGGTGAGTCAAAGTCATAGAGAGAAAGGAAAAAAATCAGGAAGACGTCGGAGGAGGGAATCAAACCCAGGACCTGCCATGGCACCGATTCGCCTGGCCACTGCCAGAACAGCGGGCCTACCAACTGAGCCATCCGCCACTCTAGATAAGTGGTTTCAAGCTCAGCGATAAACCCTGTTGTGCTTTTGCCTTTGTATATGTTTGCCTTTATTTATGAGAGATGGTATCATTTTCCTTGTAAATCATCTCTCTGTGAAATGTCTGCGAGAGAGGATATTCTTTTCCTGTGTAAATCATATCTCTGTGAAAATGTCTCTGTCAGGGTCAAAGCCTATCTTCTCATTTAACTAATCTATCATCTTACATTCCTGTTGGGTGCCTCCCTAGTGTTTCGTGGTGGATAGCTTTCTGTTTTTTGGCACTCTGCTTAGAAATCTCAAACATATGTCAGTCTCTGATAGATCTTTTTTTTGTGTGTTTAATTATTCAAATTCTTTTTGGTTTGTTTCACAATTCAACTTTTACTGACTGTTGTTTTTAATACAAGGTGAGAAAGTAGAAAGGCCCCCATCATTTTTCTCCTTTGTTTTGATTAAAAAAATATTACTGTTCTGTATTACTTGGTTATTTATAAGTATCTATTCTTTGTCATACACTTGTCTGTGATGTCACTATGTGTCAATAAATCTGAGTATACCATCTCTATGTGATATTAAAGTCTGTTTTTAGAGATGATATTTATTTTTTTACTTTGTTTATCATCTTTTTTCTGTTTTTAGTTTGACCTTTTCTATTTTCCTTTTTTCTTTTTTTACTCACTCTTTCCTCCTACTTTCTCCCTGGGCTCATATATTGAAGCCTTGGGCTCCTGTAAAAACTGCTGAGCTCCTATATGAATCCTTGGGCTCATGTATTGAATCCTTGGGCTCATGTATTCAAGCATTGGGCTCCTGTATGAACCTTCGAGCTCCAGTATGAACCTTTAAGCTCCTGTATGAATATTTGAACTCCTGTATGAACCTTCAGGATCCTGTTTGAACCTCAAGGTTTCTGTATGAACCCTTGGGCTCCTGTTTGAACCCCAAAAGTTGTTGGGCCCTAAAACCACCAAGCAACTAACAACATATTCAACACTTTTTTGGGGGATGTTTTTTTAGTTATAACTGAGTGTGTCCACTGATAGGTACTTGCGTGTTGAAAATGAGGTACAGAAATAAATAAGAGTTCTTCTTAAATTGTAGCATAGTAGGTAGGTGGGTGGGTGTGTAGGTGGGGAGGTAGGTAGGTAGGTAAGTGGGTAGGTAGGTAGGTAAGTGGGTGGGTGGGTTGGTAGGTAGGTAGGTTGGTAGGTAGTACTTGAGATGAATCCTGAACAGTTGATTTGTTCCCCACCTTCCACATCACAGTCACAACAATTAGGGATTCAGATTATAACACTGCTTCTACCAGTCCCATGGAGAAAGTCATCGGAATGCGTATAAAGAGTTATTTACAAACTTATTAAGTAGGGACGGGGCGGAGTAGGGTGTTAATTCGAGATCTCAGAGTGCCAACTTGTCGCTGTCGCAGGTGTTAATTGGAATAAAAAAAGGGGAAGAGGGGAGGGGGGGGGGGGGTCAAAACTGGCAATTTTTTAAAGTTTTCGGCATATCAGTTCAGGATTATTGGGGGGTTCATAAAGATGATAACCTAACGTGGTTGGTGAGCGTCCCTGGTGAGCTCTTCTACTTCTGTTTCTTTTCTTTTCTTTTTTTTTTTTTTGCACTGGAGCCAAGTCTTACATTCTGCCCTTTTCTTTTGCATCCTATTTTTGTTGCCTTGTTTGGGTTTCATAATCAGTGGTCATCCCCTATTTTATGTCTTTTGGCACATAACTCAAAGGTCACAGGTTAGACGTACAGAGAAGGTACTAAGTACACAAAGGGAGACTAAAGATCCTGGGTCTTCCTGGACTAGCCGTCATTCATTGGTATTGATCACTTTTTGGGGGGGGGGCATATTTTTGTCACTGTAAATCATCTCTTTTTGGTGTCAAAATGTGGTTTGAGAGATGACATTTTTTGCACTGTAAATCCTCTCTTTTTGGTGTCAAAATGTGGTTTGAGAGAATGGTATGATCACTGTCTGTGCTTGAACAATTCCCAATCCTTTGATTTTTTATTTTTTTTTGTAAATGATTCAGAGATTAAAAGAAAAACGATCAAGAACGTGATTCTCTGCGTTGTCTGATGATCTTTGTAAAAACGGGACTTCTCTTTTCAGAAATGGGCAGGTGGTCCTTGGGCAACTCTGGTGCTCTCTACCTGTTCTCTGTCTTTGTTTGTTTGTTAGGTGGTGTTAGGGCACCAGGACACATGAGGGTCATAGAGGCGCCCAAGAGGAGAGCAAGAGAAATGATTAGTTGAAAGAGCCTATAGGCTTTGACCCTGCCAGAGACATTTTCACAGAGAGATGATTTACAGATGATAAAAAAACGCCAACAAATTTTCATCTCACCAGGCAGAGCCAAGAATATTTAAGAGAACACAAAATTAATTTATTTTTGTGTTTGTGTATGTATGTATGTATGTATGTATGTATGTATGTATGTATGTATGTATGTATGTATGTATGTATGCATGCATGTATTATGTATGTATGTATGTATGTGCGTGCGTGTGACAGAGAGAGAGAGAGGGAGGGAGAGAGAGAGAGAGAGAGAGAGAGAGAGAGTGCCAGAAAAAGTTTGTTTATCGGTGGTTTTAGGGCCTTAAGAAGCATGGGGGTCATAGAGGAGCCGAACGGAAATTTAATACAATCTAATTAATTCAAAATCATAGCTCTGTGATAATGTCTTTGGCAGAGTCAAAGCCTATCGCTGCTCTCATACTAATATGACATCTTACTTTCTCCCTGGGCTCTAATATGACTTCAAGTGTCGTGGTGCCCTAAAATAATAGAATCATCAAAAAGACGAGCCGAAAACTCCTACGGAACAACTCTACTCTGCTCCTGGAAAAGGTCATACCAATGGCGCGGTACAATATTGGAGTGGTGTCAGAGAAGATCAAGTGTGCATAATACTCGGGTGATGAAGGTAGATTCTTGATCGAAGCTCCTGGCAATAATTTGTTCCAAGCCAGTTGCCCGTACACTAATTCGACCAAAAGCAGACCGGCTGTGTTGAGTGTGGAATATTTTAAATAAAAAGTAATAAAAAAAAAAATAACCCGTCAGTATGCGAAGCTTGGTTGAAATTACAAAGGTTAACACCAGTCAACGTATTAAAAGATATTTATACAAGTCCAAATGAATACAAAGTAAGTCCAGGTTTTTAAAAAAAAATCAAAGAGAGACCACATGACGTTTAAGGAGAATTGGTCATTGGTTGCAAGACGTCAGCATAAACCACCGGCTTGATAATCCCAGAGCGAGCCATTCTTTCAACAAGGAACAGTACGACAAAGAGTAAGTACCGGGTGACCCAGAAAACTAAGTACTTCAAATCTGCATTTAAATCGTAACTAATAAGCGTGTTACAACATAAAGTGGTACCAAATAATTGCATTTAGTGTGTTACAAAATCAGTTATGGTTTTATTGGTTGGCAGTGTGCAGAGTTGTGGCAATTATTCTAAATGTTTTTTTGTTTTTTTTCCGGAGCACGCCGAAAAAATGGCGTTCAAAATGTGTGAGAACTTTCCGAAAATTCTTGCAATGAGTCGCCCTGATGCAAAGAAAACTGTTTGTCTCGATTCAGGCCATGTTTCCTGATGCTGAGATGTGTGGAAAGACTTTTCAGTGTTTCGGAACTGGAAGAAAGAATTTTCACTCCCATCAGAACGAATCCCAAGGAGAAATGTCAGAATGCCAAAACACAGAGTTTGTGTGGTCGCTTTTTTATGGGTCACCTGGTTAACAATAAATGATAACAACAAGCAACTTTGGCATTGATAAATGTTTAAACAGGTGGCCTTTCCAAATATAAAATTTTATCAAAAAGAGATATCGGCAAACGTTTGCATCTTATACCAGCTGCTGTCCTTGACCCATCAATTTAGGTTCTTCACATTGTCATCCCATTTTGTCCGCAGACCGGCAATGAAACTCCTCCATCGTTGTACACCTGCAATGATGCCTGTGTATAACATATTATTTTCTTTATAATGATTGTATCATGTATCATAATATTCTATAATTGTCTGAACCCATGCCACAATAAGCAAAACTCATTAATTTAAGATTAAAAAACCCACAATCAAAAATTTTTCAAACTTTTTCATAATTGATTTCGATTTATTAGTCTTTAGTTTGACAATTGAAAAGATTTTTTTTTTTTTAGTGCAGATGGTACTAAAAAATAAATGACAATTAACAGAAAATAGTACAGACACGGTGCCAAGGTGAGCCAAAGCCAAGGAAAGAAGGGGGGGGGGGGGAGGGGGGGGGGGGGGGGGGGGGGGGGGGGGGGGGGGGGGGGGGGGGGGGGGGGGGGGGG
>JBCIKM010546295.1:0-14843 GCA_039654465.1 Melibe viridis | reverse complement strand
CCCCCCCCCCCCCCCCCCCCCCCCCCCCCCCCCCCCCCTCCCAAAATTAGTATTAAAATTGAATGTAAATGAGCCTCCCTTTCTCTTGCTTTTTTTTTTCTCCTTACGGTTGGTTTTCATGTGCATTGAGATCAAATTCAAAGCGAGGCAAATAATCACTGATTTTCTCCTTGATTACCCTTAGCTCCCAACTATCTGCATGTGTATTGGGACCTTGATAATTGTGAACCTCACCTATAATATTCTTACATATCAAAGTAAATGTAACGTCATAGCAAGCTTATGTCATCTAGTGCCGATGTCAATGACTAGCCGTAGAGAACCAGCCACACATTGTTCAAGCTTGCCCCTTCCACATAATATGCGGCACTTGATCTGTGGGTAGACACTTCAGTAAATTAAACGTCTGTTTTTTGTCTTCTCCTGATTTAAATTTGGACCTTGAAAGGAAGTTGAAAATCATTTAATTGTTGCTTATCCCTACAAAAAGAAACAAAGCTATTTTGATTTAGATAATATTTAATTGAAATAATGAATAATAACAGGCAGTTGATGGCAGTATTTTATAACCAAAAGTAATATTGACAATAAATGTTGGTTTGAGGATGTGCTGATCAAAAAGATAGTTTTCTTTCTTTTTTTTTGGGATTTTCTTTTCTTTCTTTCTTTCTTTCTTTCTTTCTTTCTTTCTTTCTTTTTTTTTTTTTTTTTTTTTTTTTTTTTTTTTTTTTTTTTTTTTTTTTTTTTTTTTTTTTTTTTTTTTTTTTGTTTGTCTGTCTTAATTGAAGACAGTAAATCTGTACAAGAGCTGTAAAATTGTTCACTAAGATGAATTTTAATGTAACCTTTGGCATTTTTTTTTATATAATGAATTTAAATGCCTCTTTTCATTTGAATGATGACTTGAATCTGCCTTAAATGTTTAATGTGTTGTATTATTGATTGGTGGTGACATGAAGATGACATGTGTCTCTAAAACGAAAAGTGAAAATTGAAATTTTGTCCTGCTTTTTGTATTCTCCCTGAAAATAAAAATCTGGTGCAATGCCGCTGTCCGTTCATTTGCATTGCTTGGCTTTTATTGGCTATGGTTGTGTTTGATTTAATCATTCAAACTATTACAAAGATAGAGGGTTGACACAAGTAATGCTTTCTCTTGAGTAGAATTTGCAGATGATCTTTGAGTTGGATTTGTTATTGTGATGTGATAAAAATGCTGTAGGAGCTCATTTGAGTAAAAATAAAGCCTGAGAAAGAGTGGGGTTTTTTCTCTCGATTTGAACAGGAAGAGCTGTCGCTAATCATAGGAGAGAGTGGCAACAGGTTTGTATGGACACTAAACATAACAGTTAAGAGCTATTACTTTCTTTGTTTTCAGTCATTGAGAGTGTTCTTAAACATGAAGATCTGACAACTGCTCTCAAATCTGGTTTAGTCAAAGGCTCAATTAGTCTGTGATACCAGCTCTTCTTCTTCTTCGTCATAACCTTTTTCAGTGTGTGCTGGTGATGATGGGGCTCAGCTGCAGTTATTTGACTAGGACTTTTCCAGCAATTGTCTAACTTCCTTTTGAAAAAGGAAATATCATTTGATGACACAACTTTTTTTTGGCAAACTGCTCCAACTATTACATACCCTCACACAAAAGGAATATATTTGTATTTTCTGTCGACTTTCCAATCGACAACTTTATTGATGCCCTCATCATCCTTTACTGTAACAATCCTTGTTGAGTAGTGAATTTTCGGAAATTGATCTGACAGAGACTAGCAAGATCTTTGTGCTCAGTGACAAAGAAACTGTTTTCCTTGTGTCTCCAGATGTTATGAAATGTAGAAAGCCAGCTTTCCTGAGTTTTTTTAAAGTGACTCATCTTTTATGCATAGTACTTAGAGCCCCAGCAATAAGTTCTCTTTGTGCTGCTTAAAAAGCTGTCTGAACCCATGAAAAAGGAAAATAAAGTTTTTGAACTCAAGCTTTTTAAATGGGGGGAAAAAAGTTTCTTGATATATCGAGCAGTATCAAATGGTGTGTTTTCTTTTAGTGACTGGTTCCTTCCTTGTCAATTGTTGAGTTGAAAGTTATTTCTTTTTTTTAAATTCTCCTCTTTTGCAAAAGTTTCCTTTGGTCTATATTTAATGATTTGAAAGGTGTAAGCCAGCCAAGGTCATTTTCTGTATTTTAAGAAGTCAAAATAATCCAAACAAGTGAAATTTTTTAGATAAACAAGATAATTCATTGTTGTCATGATACAAACATCAAAGACGGATGTAAGGCTTCCATGCATAACTTCACATGAATTTATGTCTCAGTTTATTTTTGGTCTTCATACATTTGTCCAGTCAGTGCGTTCCATTTTTAAAATGAAAAATGATAATTTGTTGCTCACTCATATCATTGGTCTTGAATTAAGTGCTTAGATTTTTTAAATCAAATGTTACAATTGTGTCCGGTGCCATCACATCCCCGTCATCTATGCATCTGCTTTCTGTTCTGCTCTGATTTTTTAAAACAGCCATCCTCGCATCACATATCAAGCCAAGTTTCCTGAGAGGGATTTTTTTTATCATACCACTACCACATTTACCTTTTGTATTATTTCTTACTATTTTATAGCAAGATGTATGTCTTTTCTCCCAAATCATGAATCCCATTCAAACGAGGTCTGATATGATCCATGTTTTGCACTGCCTTCCTTGTTGATGTTAATTGTCTCTTTGCTCTCATCTTTAAAGCTGAATTTATTGTCTTTGGTATTAAATTTTTTTTTATACTTTAAGCTTTTGCATTTGACTGCTGTTTCCAATCAAAACAAGTCTTAATGTTCATTCATACCACTGCTTCAACTAGTTGAATTTAGAATAATGAATTTTTTTAAATGTAATTGCTACCAAATATTTAGATGTGTGTTCAGAAGCTTCACCCTTTTTACAAATTTTTTTTTAATTTTTTTTTGTATGTTATTTATTTTAATGTTTTTATCTATGGTCTGATTTTGTAATTAAGTAAATCAACTAGTCAGTTAGGGTACTCGATAACACATTATTCTTCTGTGTATTTCTCAGTGAAGGAAGGGAAAAGTGGGAAATATCCTTATGAACCAAAATAGCTTTCTTGTATCAGCAGCGACCTACCTGGCTTAAGTGTATTGTCTCTTTGCATGAACTTTTTGAGTTAAAATAAAATACAGTACAACTGCATTGGTCAAAATTTTCAACTGTTACTCAGTGTTTATTTCCATTCAATCCCTTTTTCTTTTTTGTCGTCGGTCCTGATGTGGACCATATCCTAATCGCACATCCTGAGTGGAGTCGTGTCACAGTTTTCCTCAAGTCTTGATGCTCAGATGATTTAAACTACTGACACAAACTTGTCGTAGAAGAGTCCCATCCAGTGCAATTCACGGTCCCTTCATTAAATATTTTCATCATAAAAAAGATGCTTTGAAAACTCCTGCGAGACGACTGTACCCTGTTTGTGGCCTAACTCTCCTGAGTGAAAGCTATCAGTCATCCTTTTTCAACAAAAGTACTCTCTTGGAAGTTGTACCTTGTCATGAACACTCATTCTCAGCCCTGCTTGTGACAACAGTTCAGTCACTGCCTGATCTGGTCCCTGATGGGCTCATCTTTTTCTTTTCTTTTTATCTAAAGCAATGTCTTTTTTCCCTCCTGTCTTTCTTTCTTTTTTTCCCTGTCCTGTCTTTCTTTTTTTTTTCCCCCGGTCCTGTCTTTCTTTTTCCCTTTGAGGATGGTTGGTGGGTGTCTCCTGGTGGGAACTTCTACTTCTACCTCAGTTTCTTTTCTGAGTTCCACTGTGGTTCAAAGAGGGAACAGATCAAACCACCAACAGAAGAGAGATGATTTACACTAAAAGTAAATATCTCTCAAAACACATCGACACCACAGAAAGATGGTTTAAAATAATAAAAAATATATATGATAACCAATGGCCATCACTTATGACAGTATAATGGTTCAGGAAGACCCAGGATCTTTAAACCCCTTTTGTGTACAAAAGTACTCTAAGTTAAACTTGTGACCCTGCGATTATGTACCAAAAAGGGATGACCACTGAGCTTGCAAACACAACAAAGATTGGACATTTCAGAAAAGGGGAAAAAGTAAGAGGAAAGCTTCGGCATAAAAGAAAAGAAACTGAAGTGGAAGAGCCCACCAGGGACACCCATCAACCACCTGATTAGTCAAATTAAAATCCCAAAATATAGCAGAATACACTTAAAGTAATTAAAAGAATCTCATAAAGAGAACAGATGGATTGAAAGAACAGGTTTTTGGGCACCAAATTTTATTCCCATAAGTATAAGAAATAAAAAATAAAACCTTACTGATATAAGAACTAATTTGGTTTGTCCCAAGCTGTTCTTTTTATTTTCTCTACTGTATCCCACAAATGGCAGAATACCAATCTGTGATCAACAGAATTAATATTAATTACTGATAATTATGAATCAATTAAAAAAAAAAATCCATATAATAGATATAATTATATTCGGTCTCTGACTAGTTTTAGGATCCATAAAAAAACATGTTTGTTTGTCTATTGGAGGTTTTAGGGCTCCATGACACAAGAGAGTCAAAGAGGAGCCCAGAGGAACATAAGATGAAAGAATTAGTTAAAAGAGGGAACATATCAAACCGCAGACAGCAGAGAGATGATTTACACTAAAAAATAAATATCATCAGTCAAAACACATATCCACATCACCGAGAGATGATTTACAATGACATTACAAAAAATATCATTTCTCCTTACAAAAATAAGCAATGGCCATCATATATGGTACAGAAAGACCCAAGATCTTTAAACTCCCTTTGTGTACAAAAGTGCTCAGTACGTTTAACTTGTGACCCTGCAGTCATGTACCAAAAGGCATGAAATAAGGGATGAGCATTGAGTTGCAAACAAGACATCACACACAGAAAAGGGGGAAGAGTAAGACAATAGCTTCAGTGTAAAAGAAAAGAAACAGAAGTAGAAGAGCCCACCAGGGACTCCCACTAACCACCCGCCACCGTTGGAGGGCTTTCACCTCCTGTCGGCGTGCAGGGGATCCATTATATTCCCCAGGTCCCCACGGGGAAAACATAACAACTTTCCTTTCTTGAATGACAATTTTTTTATAAAGGCTGTATTGCCAAACAAATCTACTAAAAGTCATAAAATTGAACTTAATGAAAACAATAAAATTTCACGAATAATAAAACAGTAGTAAATCAATGTGGCAAGCTACATCATAATATTATTGTATAAATATACCTAGGCTATTCAACCTCTTGTCTCTAATATGATCAATTTCATTTTTGTCCGAAATCTATCTTTCATATAAAGATATAATCAGCTGGAATTGTGGTATTGGGATAGTTAATACTTACATTAACATTCCATTAACACTTATTAAACTTTCAGGTCAGTATCAAGTGGAATTTAAAAAAAGAAAGAAAACAAAAATTAAGCCAATTGTTTCACACATATTAATCAGTTCAAATCACAAGTCAATACCAGTTTTTCCCAATCTAACCTGAGGTATTTGGTAAATTTTCTGAATAGCTACAATACAATTCATCCGCGCAAGTTATGATATATATTGGACAAGTTTAAAATGAATAGTTTAATCACTTCATCAGCAATATAATATTGCTTGTTATATTATAAAGATTTAGCAAATAATACTTTCTACAGTTCTACATGCAGATGTGATGTCATCTTTGAATAGTGGTTAGGTATACAGCCCTGTTGATAGTCTAACAATTCAAATGGGGAAATAGTAATAATAATGCCAATGGGTTATAATCCCAAGTTTCTTTCATATTTTGCTGTCAATAGAGTCTGAAAAATCCTGAGACTAAGAGTCAGAAACTGTCTTCAAGAAAAGGTTTTGTTTTTTGATGAATTTTGTTTCTTTGTAAGAGTTTATAATTCTTGAAACTAGGTCATCTAAAATGTAAGTATTCAGGGACTAAGACTTACAAATTTATATTTTTCAAAAGTATTTGGAAATTGAAACAGGAATGAATTGTGCAAATTTTGTGCTCATCATGATTTTTTTATATAATGCTGGAAATAATTGTTGAGCTACTTTTGATCTAATAATGGATTTAAGAACCTTTTTTGAGCATACATCTTTAATACAACACCAAAATTATCAGCAGACTTATCAAGGTTTTCAAATTGCAAGGAGTAAACATAAACATTGAGTGGGGCTGATAAGAAAAAGTCTTGAAGACTGAAGTGTTGAGCTAATTGACTGGCATGATGACTGCAGGTGTATTGACGACATTGGATTGGTTCAACGGAATTCCTCTCTTCGGCACATACGCATCTTTTCGTGGAACCATTTTGATGCATTCCACAATTGGACATACAGACAGACAAAGAGTGCAGCCTTGGGAGAAAAAACAAAAACAGTTGCTTTATTTAATATTTGCACGCAGACACATCAGTAGGTAAAGGTTTTACCGAGAGCCTACAATGGGTGATCATCAGAGGGACGCAAAGGAGCTAAAAAATGTTTAACAGCATAAAAAAATGGTTATCTCCTTTTTAGGTGCTTACAAAACTGTTCTTACTTACCACATGCTCCGCTGTACTAAAAAAAAAAATGTTTCTCATCTTACCTGTGCAATCCTTTTCGTTGACAAGAGGCAGGTGAGTCTCAGCATCAAAAGAAATGGCCTGGTAGCCTGAGTCATTACAGGTCATGTAACACTTGCCACAGTTAATGCACATGTCCTGGAAAAGTAAGAGTAGTTATCCTTTCTGTTAGAGAAAGCAGAAATCAACATATTACAAGAACTCCTGCTGGATCAAACAACAAATTTGAAAACCATCAAACCTTGAACATGGCTTGTATGTTAGCATTTTGAATTATGAACAGATTCCCCCTAACCTTCATGTAGGATGCTTTGCATTTAAAGAACTATGATAAATATTTTACAGGGCAATTTGTAAGAAAAAATACATTCATTCTCGGCAACCAAACCTGGTTTACTGGGGCTTTTCATTTGTTTGTTTTTTTGTTTTTTGTTTTTTTTGCATGTTTGGGGTATTTTTGTGTGTTTAAATCCTTTTCATAGCTTAAATCTGAGGCATTCATTTTTCATTTAAGAAAAACTAGTTTCCATTTGCTACACATGAACAAGTTTCAATTTGCTGTACTTCAACACATGATGATAAAGAAGAGAGAGCTTGTAAGAAATATATATATATAATTTACACATTATGCTTAGGGTCTTAGGCATGTATAAAACAAAATCATTTTATGCAAAGGAGGTATGGAATAACACGCACAGGTTCAATTTTGAAGCTTTTCATCCTTTCACCTTGATAGGTAACTTTGTTGTTAAATAGGGCTAGCATGATGTTTTGATGTTTATTAAAACAAAGAGCAAAGTTGATTAGCTGCATAAAACAGAAAATGGTTTTTAAAACTTCAAAGCTGAAAATCTTTTAATTGAAAAATTAATCTTGTCTTGCCTCATCGATGACTGCCACCACTTGCTGTTTGTTGTCCAACTCCCCGTAGGAAGTGATTCCTTGGAGAGCATGACCAATCAAATCCTTCACCTTCGGCGTCTCATTCTGCCCTATTGATGGCTGAATTTTATTTTTGTCTTCTTCCTGAGACTGCTCTAAAAGATCGAGTTTTTTCTTCAGGCCAGATATGATTGTCTCTCTTTGTCTTTGGTATGGGCCAAAAGCTGGCAATGGCTAGAAATGGAAAAAGGGAAAATAATAAAGAAGTTGTTAATGAATGACATGAATGGAAAAAGTAAAATAGACAAATATACAGAAAGTAGTGACTTTGTTTGGCATCTTTTACTTTAGGACCTTCTATTTTTCAAGATTACTTGTATACTTGATGAGTTATTGTACTTGTAGAAAGTTGATATACCATGATGGTTGCTGAGGAGAGATTTTTATATATAAATGTTTACCTGCTAAAACAAATAATAGATACAGACAACTATCAGATAGCTACTGCCTTTACCTTTCCTGCCAAATTGACAACATCAATGACTGGCTTTCCTTTCTGGTGTTTTTGAATTGGAGGACTTTGTCCCAACCAGCCACCAAATCCATTTAGGCCTCGCAGGTACAGTAATGTTTTCAAGCCTGTTATATAATCTGATACAACAGTGAAATCCTGATTCTGAACAGCACTGCAAACCTTGATAACAAAAGGTAAAAAAGGATTAGTCAATCTATTTATTCGGCTTTACCTACTTGGCTACTATAGGTCAAAGTCAGTCATCAGAATTTATGATGAGGGGTAAAAGAATTTAATCTTGTATGAATTATGAAAATAGAACAGAATGCAGCATAGGTGTCATTAAGGCGGAGTAGTTTATTGGCCTCAGATCGATGCTCCTAAATATTACCAAGATGTTTGCAAAGTGTAAAAGAGGGCTAAAAGTTAGAATGCAGTGTAGTCTGCTGCTTCACTTAAGTGAAATATATAACCATTACAAATTTATTTCAACCAGTATGAATCTATTGATGCAAACCTGCAGCACTGATGCTCCTGCTTGAATGTACTCCAGACCAACATCAGCCGAGTCGATTCCACCAGTTGCTAAAATGGGGAAGCCTGGGATAGCATTTGCTATGGCAGAGACTGCTCTCAAGGCAATGGGTTTGATAGCATTGCCTGACACACCTCCATATGTTGTTCGTTGTTGTTTGCCAATGCTTGGCCAAGCAGAGCCATTATTGGTTAAACCCATCAGACCTGACACAGTGTTGGTTGCTGTTACACCATCTGCTTGACCTGATTTTAGATTTATCAAGAAGTTTCAGGGGTTGAAAGCCATTTAAAAATTGTGCAGGCAAGTTGTTGCGTGCATTGTGAAGGAAAACGATCAACTGTTGGTTTTCTATTGGTTTGAATGATTGTCAGGCTGGGGTAAGATTAAAATTGATTTTGGGCCATTTAAACTATTATTTCTGCTTGTGCTTATCAAAACTACGATTATTAAAAGCATTAAAGTATTTTTTCCAAAATTATGGAACAAACAATTTTGGCAAAGGTATTGATACAAACCAGACAGGAGAAATAAATGTGAGAAGACAACTTATAACCTTCACAGTCAGAAAAAAGCATCCTTAAGAAACCAACCTTCTTTTGCTGCTTTAGCAATACTTCGTATGTCTGTGACATTGGGAGTCAGTTTAGCAAAGAATGGAATGTTGACAGCACGGCGCACCCATAGGCAGATATTTCTCACCAACTCCGGGTCCTGGATAAAGAGCAAAAGAAACTTTTAGATTCATTATTCAATCAAGGGCTTTGTTTTCCATCAGTTTTGCAAATAGAATTTTAACAGGTCAATTTTCAAGTCTGAAGAGAAAGTAAAAAAGAACAAAACCCTCCTCAACAGCTAACATTTGGAATTGAAAAAATATTGACAGTTTTTGCTTGTGGCAATCGAATTCATGGCAACCTTTCTTAAAATCTCAAATTAGTGGAAAAATATTAATTTGCTTTCAGGAGAAGATGGAAAGCAAAGTTTGAAATCAAATTAAAATCAGAAATCTGATGTAAGGGCCTTTTTGTATTTTTGACTTTTAAAATCTTGAAATAATATTTCTGTAATGAGGAAAATAGTCGAGCTAAAATTTTTTAAATCATTCATTTAAGTTCAACTGATAATTCTAGAAGAGGATGATTAAATGACAGAAGAAGAAAAGAGCTCAGCCATACCTGTCCACAGGCCAACCCCATGCCCCTCTCCCCCATACCATGAGGACACGACAGGTTCAACTCCAGAGCATCCGCTCCTGCTTGCTGTGGACATAAAAGCATATGTTATAACTAAACCAGTGAATTAACTATCCAAATGGTGATCACTTATCCATTAACTCTTATAAAACATCCCTGAAAGAAAAAACAACAACTGGGGTTTTGTTTTGTTTTGGAGGTTTCTTATTTTGGAAGGATATTTTTATAAATTATTGTTAGTCTGGTTTCTGGGCTTCAGTTTTTTAGAATAGGAACAAAACCTAAAGTTTATTACACATCTTAGATAATCACAAGCTAGTCTAATGTAATTTTAGTTTGTTTTAATACAATTATTTTTTACTCAGATTGAAAAGTCTATCATAATCTGAAAGATTACAACTTTAAAATATTCCTAAGTACCGTAGATTAAGAGGTGACCTAATCCATATTTACAGATTTGTACACGTCTTGTACAACATAAATGTTGAAAATCTCCCCCTCCCTCTCCCTCCCTCCCTCCCTCCCTCCCTCCCTCCCTCCCTCCCTCTCTCTCTCTCTCTCTCTCTCTCTCATATACATTCAGAAGTATACTAATGGGTAAAGTAGAAAGGATACTTATGATGATTGATACTTGAGATCTTTAAAATTAACATAACATAAAATAGCATAACATAAGAAGTTAAGAGTGTGCTAGAATTTAGTCTTTTAATGCCCTGCTGTAATTACTAAATGAGAAAAAAATATATATATAACTGCAGCAAAATATAGAACCAAACATATAACTCTCGACACAGTTATTTTCACATAGATATCATAAAATTCTACTTTGATAATGCCACTCAATGATTACATGTAAAAATGTTGGCTTCATTTCTAATTTTACTTTTCATGTTGCATTCTGAGAGACATAAGAAAGCAAAATTGAGACAGTATGAGTCAGAAGAACATACAAATAAGGTACGTACGCAAAAATTAAGAAAGAAAAATGAGAAACTTGAGGCAATTAGAGAGAAGTATACTAATGGGTAAAGTAGAAAGGATACAATTATAAAGAGAGATCTCAACCTCTGACATTTGGGCCAGTTTTGTCCAGTCTGCCTCATCATAGGAACACATGACACTTGCAATCAGGACCTTGAAAAGAGTTCAAAAAGCAAAATTACATTCACAATGCTATGGCAGGGTTTGGAAGTTTGCAAGAGCAAAGTGAAAGAGAAAAATTGGAAAAATGTTGATTTTTGTGGTTGAAGTTTACTGAAACATATAAGTTTTAAAGCATTGGAAAAAAAATTTAAGATAACCAAAAAAATAGTAAAAGGCAGGTATTTATGAAATGAAATGTTCATTGTACTTCATAATATTAGTGTAAATTAGAGGCTGGAAGCTGGGTTGTTGTCGGATGTAAAATTCCATGGTAGAAGTACGGATTAACAAACAGGTGTACTGGACGTTTTGGGTTACCAAATGTTTTATGTTGTTGTTCTGTCCTGTTGATGAAAGGGTAACCCAAAAAGTTCAGTATACAGGTCCATACGAAAGCTTTCATACTTCTACCAGTATCCTGTAATATCCTATAGTCAGCTAAGGATCTTATTTGAGATAGACCTATCCGAGAAAAAAATTGTTGCTGTGAAAAAGTAGGTCAAAATTTGCTAGAGCATGTGTTTAGCTCCAATTTGGCCTGAAGTAGAGATAATCAGTTCTTGCAGGGTGTCGTCAATGTCTTTCATTTGTGCAGTCTGATTTCAGACTATTTTGATCGGTGAATCAACCTATCAAAAAGAAAAATTTGAATTTGTGATCAAAAAGATAAATTGGAAGTAATACACCTATTGTATTCAGAGAGAAGTTATGCAGGAGCATTCAGGCCACCCTTTCAATTTAGAAAGAATTTTTTCACTGCTAATACTTGCATAATTTATACAATCACTGATAGAATGCATGATTTTAAAGACTCTACCATTTAGCAGAGTGAGTACTGCTTAAATTAAACCTTATCAGTTTTGCCATTGTCACCAGCAGCTCTTGAAAAATTGAGTGAATGACTATTGGAAACCAAAAAGAGTTTGTGATCATCCTGTAGAGTCAAATAGCTCCATCCTCAAAATTTGATTGTTTTTTTTTTTATCTTTGCAAGTGTATTATCTTCTTCTCCATTTTGGATCCTAGCTGGACATTGCATTTTGCTCAGCAGCACGATGAGCAAGTCTGTTTACTATCCTGTGGCTTGCTTCCATTTCACAATTATGTGATATATTGACATCTATTTTCTTTTCAATCTATATATGTTCGAAAATTGTTGCTAGGAGAGATATATTAATTATTTCATAGATGCCCAAGGAATGTTGTTAAGTAATCAATTAATCCTTTATTTTCACCTGTTTTATATGTTGATATGTTGTAAAATGAATTGGAATTGTGGCCATATAGCCTAAAACTTATAATATAATCCATATAAACTTTGTTTCACTTCATTTCATTTCTTTTCAGTCTATCTTCGCCTTGTTTGTCTGCCTTGACATCTTCTAGGATTGACCTTTCTAGAGTCTTGTGTCTTCTCCTATGTGAGCTCCAGTCTTATATGGAATGAATTATTATTGCCTTCAATAGTATTTTTGTTTTATGATATAGAGCTGCTGTGAAAAGACAAAAAGAGAGGGTATGTGCGAGCCATGAAGGAATGTGCTTTAGCTGGGGTTATTTTTTTTATGAAAGCTTACCTTGTCAGGAAAATCTCTCTTGAGTTCAAAGATACTCCTACACCAGTAAGCACATGTTTTCTCACTGATGAGTTCTATGTTCAAAAAGGATCCTTGACCTGGCCCATACAAATGTCCACTCGTGGTACCCCTGACAATTCTTGGACTAACATTAGTGACAATGTCCTTAAGAAAAAAAAAAGAAAAATGATACACAAAGGAAAAGAATAATTTGATAATAAATGACAGAGCATAAATATAAATGCATTACTGATTGGTGACAGCAATTGAAATCCAAACTGCTAGACTGTGAGAAATTTGGACCCGAATGATATTTATAAGCAAAATTGAGTAGAAATATGTTGGTGAAGCTTAAACTTAGCTTTTCCTTTTTTTTTTAAATTTAAAAATCACAGCCACAAGCAGTTGCTCACTCAGAATTTTGACAGTTTCTCATAGTATGAATGTTAGGTATAAGGGCTGAAAGTAGCAGAAGTTTCCTTACCTTATCCAGAGCATAAGTCTTTGTCAGAGCAAATCCCCATCCTGCTTCAAACGCTCTGCGTATCATGGGACTACTTGTGGTAGGAGGGGCTGAAGCCAAGCCAAAAGGATTGGGGAACTTGATGCCACAGACTTCTACTGACACATCTACCGTGTCAATTGGTGTGAAGAAATTTGGTAACTTTGGTTGTGCTGGTATGGTATGGTTATGTAAGCCCTGCAATAAATAAGTCAAACTTTAAAATAAAATGCAAAGTGATGTGTTTGAGGCGTTTTTAGTCTTGTATACTTCAATTGAACAAAGTCTTTTAAAACCAAGTTAAAAAGATGAGTATCAAGTCAAATACTTCTAGCTTTTCCTTGAAATTAAATAAATCCTTATCTTTATCTGAGATTAATACGTAGAAGGGAATGAAAATAATAATAATAAAAAAAATTTTAAGGAATGATACGGCATTATTAATAATGAAATAAATGAAAATAAATAAATTAATTCTCTTTATTAATCCTACAGGGGAAATTTGTTTCCAAGGAAAACTGGGACAACCCAGGTGGCAGCCGCAGTACAGTGCTGCTGCAGTGTGGTTGGTCCGATGGCTCTGGCGGCAATCAAACCCAAACTCTTCAGCATGGGAGTCTGATGCTCAACCAACTGAGCAATTGAGCCCACAAAAGAAACTGATTCAAACTCAAATGTAAAAACCCTCACATTTTTAGAATGTTTGAGGTTTGAAAAATATAGCCTCAGCATACTTTTAATACTACTTGATGTAAACTTTAGATAGGTAGCCTATTCGCTTTTCAACTGATTAAAAGAATATAAGAATGAAAAATGGGATAAAACATTTAAAAAAAAGGTATTTTATGTATGTGATTTGTTTCCAAAGTCATTATAAGCTATTTAAATACAGCTTATCTGGTTCTCTCATGATATTTAAACAACATTTGATAAAAACTGACCTGTAAATATCTATGCATGGACCAAGAGGCAACCTTTCCATCATTGACTGACTCCACAGTTGTTTGAGCAACTCCAGCAATGTCTCCTCCACAAAACACATCTGCTTCACTGGTAGTCATTGAGTTGGAATTAACCTCTGGGAGACTCCATTTATTAAATTTTATGGGTGACATGGCCTCTTTTACTGGAAAGTGAAATTATGAAAACATTGATTTAAGGATTTCATAATTCTTCTTTGTCATTGTGATTGCCAATAAGAGCATTTTATAAATTGACAACTCATCTACTGGAAGATTTAAAAGATACCATAACTGAAATCCAACTCTATAAATTGAGGAGCAACAAAACAAAATAACTTTTGCCTATTGTGGAATTCTCATAAATCATGCCAGTCAGGATTCAGCATCCCTATCCTTTAACTTGGCAATGAAAATGTCATTATGAAAAGTCCAGTTTTCACAGACAGGAGAAAAAAAAAACCCTACTTTCTTTCAGTGTTAATTTTCTTAGTAGACTGACATCTTAAACAAGATTTAATTACAATATCTGTCACATAAGAATGCTTATCATAAACTTTAAAAAAACACACGAAAAAAAACACCTAGACATAGAAGATAAAAAAAAAAAGCAAATTACATGACTCTTCCGTGAGACCAGAGCCAAAAGCAGAGATGATGAAATCTGCTTTCAGTCTCACAGTTTGGTCTTCATCTTCAATCCATTCTCCATTTTCTTGCTGCTCAGTGCGAACAAACTCCATTCCAGCCACTCTACCGTTAACTAACTTGACATCTTTGGGGGAGAGGAAGGGCAGGAACTCGCATTTCTCCTCCTTCGCTAACTCCATCTATTATTGAAAGAGTAAAGAGAGAGAGAGAGAGAGAGAGAGAGAGAGAGAGAGAGAGAGAGAGAGAGAGAGAGAGAGAGAGAGAGAGAG
>JBCIKM010546184.1:0-14079 GCA_039654465.1 Melibe viridis | reverse complement strand
CAGTGAATGCATTGTCTTCCTCTTTTCTTGTTTCCACCTCCTATTCAATGCCATGTACATACTAAATATGATGGAAATGTTACAAATTTGTGTGTCCAGAAGCCATGAAGGAACTCTAGTCTCCAGCTTGTCTCATGAAATTCGATTTAACAGACAAGGCCAGTTATCTTCCCATACTCAAAAGTGGACCCTGGCTGTAAAAGCACTCTTCTCCTGAAGAACAGCAAAGCCAGACAACAGGACATCATGTCCAAGATGGAAATGAGGGAATTTTTTGAGCAACATGCTCAAAACTGTCGGAGAAGTCCCTGATGAAGAGCAAGCTGCTTAAAAATCTCCAGTGGTTGGACCCCAAGGTTTGTGTTTTGTAAGGTTATGTTGCTTTTTTGGGGATTTGTGTTTGGTTTTTGATTTTAAATTGATCAGGATGGCTCTATTCTTTTTCCTTGTTCTCTTGTCTTCCTCATTTCAATATAATCGTAGTTTAACATATTCTTTGTAATGCCGAGCTCTCAATAATTAATTCTTCCTTTGAAATATTTAGTGGGGTTTTTAATTCGCTTCATAAGAAATTTGCATTAAAATAAAAATAAAAATGACCTCTTGATTATAAATGATCTTCCTGTGCAATTGTGACCAGATAAACTACAAACCATGGTAAAAACTTTCTAGGCAATAAAAATTATAATTGTACTGTTTTTGTTGTTGTCACAGGGCAAAGTCAGGGAGGGTTAAGCAAGATAGGGGTCAGTTTGTAATACACAAAGGGGGGTAATCTCTGTGTTTTGTGGGAGGTTGCGAGGTTAGCATGGATGGTTTAGTTTTACCGACAACTAGGAAAATAGTGTAGCTAGGAAGATCCGTTCGGGGGTTGTAAAGTGTTTAAGAATTGATTAAACTGGTGTCAAGTGTTAGGGTCTTTAGCGTGGGGGGAAGTCTTGTCCACTGTGAGCAATAGTTGTAAGAATAACTTTGGTGACTCCAATCTAGAAGGGTGGTATTTTGAATGAGAAGGCTAGAGACAGGGGAATTTCTGAGCGGGTTAAATCAAATTAGATTAACAGCAAGGGTCAGAAAGTTCTAGAATGTATTGCGTGGCATTAGTCAGCGTGGCGTTACCTTTTGGTCTATATATTCAGAAGCCATCAGTTGCTCCAAGTGAGGTGCCGTGCCGTGAGTTCCCTTCCAAGAGAGAAGTCGAGATCCAGACTGGGATCACCTATCTATCTATTGCTGTTGGAATTGTGTGCTTGAGTATGAGTATCGTAGCAAGACACAAAACAACAAAATGCAAGTAAATTTTATGACTCCGCTCTCGATCAAAACAAAATTAATTTGCTTCTTTTTTCATTAATTTCAGAAACAAACAAGAATCATTCTTCTGCACAACACAGAGACTGCGTTGAAAAGTTGTGCAGCATATGCACCAACCAAATAAAAATTTCCAAGTGCAAAAAAAAAAAATTTCCTTGTTATTCATTTCATTTCTTTATTATGGAATTGATGTCTCCACTGACAATGAACATTTCAGTAGATACACATGTGTTCAAAATGTTATTTTAGAATCTGTACAATGAAAAAAAAACTGGGACATTGTCCACTTTGGGGCAGCTAGACGCCAGGGGGAGATTGGAAAAAACTTTTGGAGAAGATATGATGAAACTGTGGATTCCTCTAAGTGTCCAGTTTGTTGTCAGTATTCTTTGTTGAAGAAAGGAGGAAAATTTATTAAACCGCAAAAGAGGTCAATGTTGATGAGATGGGAGGGAATAAAAAAAGTCTCCATCGTTGGACAGCAGCAACTCACCCCTCCAATCAAGAGGTCAATGTTGATGAGATGGGAGGGAATAAAAAAAGTCTCCATCGTTGGACAGCAGCAACTCACCCCTCCAATCAAATTGTTAAAATGAGACATCTGGATATACTGGACAACAGCCATTCCCTTCCTCCTCCTCCCTCTCTGCCTCACAGAGTCTGCCATCCCAAGAGCATGGACATTTGAGAACTTCCCCTGTTGTGCAGGAGTTCCTGTCCACATATCCTGTATCCTTTATGGAAGATTTAATGTCAGCACCTGTTCTCACGTCATATTCCCTTTTCCTCTAATTATGAAAAACAGAATCCTCTCGTGGAGGGCTAGACAATGCCCAAAAGCGAATACCTTAGTTGCTTAAAACTTAATGCAAAAGTATAAAGCTGACGTTGCCTTTCTCCAAGAAATCCACATAACAGAGAAGTCCCCTCCATCAAGCTATTGAATCCCTGGCTAAAGCCTAATAAATAGCCAAAAAACACAGACACTATGGAATCGGCACCTACACAAGGGACCCAAAAAGGGTAACTGATCTGGATGGAAACTCTCTAGAAAACAGCTACAGCATGTCCCAGAGTTTACCGCAGCCATACCAAAAAGTGCCAAAAAAAAACCCATCCCCAGAGGAAACTGCGAGTGGGTGACACCATGCTGGTCCAACACGGCTGAGAAACTATGGAATGAGTACGAAACATCAAGATCGCAAGAAAAAGGAGACCAGCTTCTGGCCGAACTGAATGCCAACAGGCAAGAATGATGGGAAGAAGCTGTTTCCTTGATTGTTATGAGGTACTCTAGCAGGAAAAGGCTTAACGATGAAAAATAGAAGGCCTCAAAACCTCCCACAGGGGCAGACGCAATCGCTATGGAAATCAAACAATGCAGTAAATATAAAAGGGATGAAGAGTTCAACACAGCCATCACACACAAATACACCGCAATCAAAGAGTCACTCCCCCAGACGGTTCCCTTTGGACAGTCCCGATCAGTTTGGAAGACACAATGGCAGCAATGAAACAAACAAAAACCGGAAAGGTCGCAGCAAAGATGGACTGTACCCTGAGATGATCTGGAATCTCGGCACAAAAGTCACTGTTTTCAAAGACATATTGGAAAGAGGAAAACTTCCTCCCTTGTGGAAGTAAGCCAAGGTCATGGCAATCCTCAAACCAGGAAAAGACCCCCCTGAGACCCAAAATCATTCAGGCCGATCTCACTGCTATCAGTCCTCTTCAAACTACTCGAACGAATGATTCTGACGAGGATCACCCTGAAAATTGACAGCTCCTTCTCAGCTGAGCACGCTGCTTTTTGAAACAGAAGACAGGAGCAATCTTCTATGACTTGTCCACTGCGTATGATACCGTTATATATCTAATTTGAGACAATATATGTTGTAAAATGTAATGAAATTGTGAGCATAAGGCCTTATTTCTTAATCCTTAATTCTACTTTTTAAAAGGAAATCAGGCATTTGTTATGTCAGATTAAAAGTGAGGCAATGATAATGAATTGTGCCTGTATGCTTTATTTCAAGCTTCCTGACATCTGCAGGATATTCAGTCAAAAACAGGGCACATATTTTATACCTATATATCTGAGAAAATTGTTGCATAGAGGTGATATAGTTCAAAGATAGCCAAGGAATGTTGCTAAGCAATTAATCAATCATTTATTTTCATCTGTTTGATACGTTGATATGTTGTAAAATATATTGGAATTATGGGCCTATGGCCTTAAAATTCTGAATAAACTTCATTTCATTCAAGCTCTGCAATTCAGAAGAGGATTCAGATGACAAACCTCTGATCAACCAGTGCCTGCAACTGAAGAGTCATCTTAATTTTTTAGACGATGAATCACAAACAAGTTGCGCAATCCAGAGATTCTGACGAGACTCAACCAAACTATCAAGCTGCCACAAAGGCACCTCTTCATGAATGAAAAGACTCTTATTCAAACTCAACTGGCAAAAAGACAAAGCAAATTCCTCAAGAGGGAAGAGAATCATTCAGAAAGTTCTGCACCTGCACAGTCTGGAATATGCCAGTGCACGAGGGCAAGTAGTTCCTGCCAAGTCGCTTTGTGGTGTTGAGTGCACCAAGTGTAAGCTTAATTGTTCATCATTTGCAGAAAGTGACAAACGTATTTTCAATACTTTCTATGGTTTGTCTACTCCTGATCAGCAAAGGGAAATGACTATGTCTGTTCTGTGTAGCAGTCAGATACCCAACAACTGGGCACTGATAAGACAAAAACCAGGAGTCACACCGTTAAGTAAGACACTTCTTTTTCAAAGTGAACAGAGTGGAGAAAAGAGAGTGTATAAGAAATTTTTCATGGCATCAACTTTGCAGTAGGGGATGGCCACATGAAAAATACAATGAAGTGCTTCAACAACCAAAGATAAAATGAGACCAGACTAACCCTAGCAACGTATTTGATGATAGTGACTGCTAGTCTACATCAAATTTCACTTTAAACTGGTCGGACAGTCTACCCCTGACGACAGAGGAATGAGAACCCTATCTTGTTCATGACACTCATCACAGAGGTGCCTTGCTCTCTGCATTTCAAGTTTGTCTAGCCTTTAAAAGTTCTTGGCTTGTGGCACATTGCAGGATGTCACTGGTGAGATGGTTGGCATCTTGCAACCACAAAGTGAGTCCTCTTTCTTAGTAAATGGTAGCTTAAGAGGGCTGTACACCCACCTGTGTAGAATGTTTTGATATAAAAGAAAAAAAAAAAAAAGATAAGAAAATTTTTGTTGACATTTCAAACCCATTTGATATATTTTAACAACTCGTAAAAATTTCTTTTGCTTGTGCGGGGTTACACTTACATAAATATTTTGATCCAACTTATTTTGATTCACGGCATCTGGCTGAGGAGATGAGGTTGCCATGTCTGGGAAGGAGGTCGAAAAGAATTTTACTTCAAGTTTTAGGAGTGTACCATACTTGCCAGCCATCTGGAGAATTAAGTCAAATGGTTACAGCAACTGCACTAAATTCTACAATAGAAATACTGGGAGCATTTCACTTCTACCACATCAGATCTGAAAAAAAAAAAAGCTAAATAATCTGCGAATAAACTTTTGCAACGAACATCAGAAAACAGACAAAAGTGATTAATCAGGTACCAGAACTGCAACAACAAACAAACTATCAACAACAAACACTTGATTTACACCCTACATTAAATCGTCACTGCTGTAAGCAATAATATTGTCTGTTTGTTTATTGGAGGTTTCAGGGCCCCACAACACACGAAGGTCATAGAGGGGCCCAGAGGAAAGTAAGATGAAAGAATTAGTTAAAAGAGGGAACAGATCAAATCACAAACAGCAGATAGATGATTTACACTAAAAAATAATGATCATCTCTCAAAACACATATCGACACCACCGAGAGATGATTTAAAAAAATATCATCCCCCCTTACAAAAATAAGCAATGGCCATCACATATAGCAACATTATGGCACAGAAAGAACCAAGATCTTTAAACCCCCTTTGTGTATAAAAGTACTCAGTACGTTTAACTTCTGACCCTACAGTCATGTACCAAAAGGCATAAAATAAGGGATGACCATTGAGTTGCAAACAAGACAACAAAAACAGGACATCACAGAAAAGGGGAAAAAGTAAGACGACAGCTTCAATGTAAAAGAAAAGAAACAGAAGTAGAAGAGCCCACCAGGGACTCCCACCAACCATCCGCAAGCAACAACATAAAATGTTATGGGTTACAGGAGTGTTGTTTCACAGTGACAAAATACTGAAATTTCAAAAGTGACACACTTAGTTTGTGGGAACATAATATAGCGAACAATTTATATCCAAGCACCTAATCATGACTGCTGACATTTTTTTCTTTCTCTCTCAGAACATGGGCATCTGTAGCTGTTGGAAGGAAGTATTATCATCATCAAATACAAAAGAAAAAATGCATACGACTGTTGAGACAGTTTGTGTTGACCTACCCTCAAAATCAAATCGGTTCATAAAACAGTCCCCTGAGAAGCAACAAGAGAAAAAAAAACATACACTCATGATGGAAGAAAAAACTTAAATATTTTTTTTTTCAAAATCCAGAGCTTTCTTTGTTTATTGGTGGTTTTAGAGCACCACGAAACATGAGGATCAAATAGGCAAGATGATAGATTAGTTAAAAGAGCAGAAAGGCTTTGAAATGACAGAGACATTTCACAGAGAGATGATTAACAAGGAAAAAAATACAATCTCCCACAGACTACCAATGACAGTTGTAAATATTTACAGCCAAAGCTAGGCCAGCTGTGGATGAGTGGTAGCGATGGCCTTCTAAGAAGACCCATACCAATGATAATGAATTGACTCATCAAGGAAAATACTATCTGGCAACATCAACATTTGGAAAACTCATGTGTCTATTGGTAACAACTGTACAGTTGAAGGGTTTTTAAAGAAAAGGCGAAAAAAAATAAAAATTACTTGAATGTATGAAAACAATGGTGAGAAAAAAAGTATAAACAACTGGAAACTATACCCAGAAATAACCAGCCAATCCATGACAACAAATTTCCCATACTCTTCCAATCTCAGAACATGGTGGGGGCGGGCATGCGTTCAAATCCCCCTGGGAAAGCCCCAGTCGGTCCTTGTCCATAACGCACAGCCCTGCTGGTCTGGACCGGGGAGGTGGACTGGACCATCATTGGAGTGGGAGGAGAGCCATACCGGCCCGCGGCAGGGCCAACGCCTCGTTGTTTGGATGAGGAGGAAGAGGAAGAAGTTACAGACTTTCTTTGCTGCTGCTGCGCTTGATCTTTGAGGACCGGGACAGTTCCTGTCTCCATTAATTCATACAGAGACGTGAAATGAAGTTTGCTCAGCAGCTGGTGCTCTTCAAATACTGAAAGGGAAATGAAAAAAAGAAAGAAAAGAAATGAAGCAAATTTAAAAAGATATTAAAATGTACATGTGTATGTCTGCACGAGTGTGTGTCTGCGTGTGAGTGTTTGTGTGTATGGGTGTGCATGCATACCTTTCATTGTGTAAGGTCTTGAGTCTTGGGCAAGGGTGATAACTCTATCAAGGAATGTAATCATTGCTGAGGATGCCAGCAGCTGAAAAGGTTGTGACAATTTCCTGAAGTGGGCAAAGTCCACCTCAAACGGGTTTCGTGGGGCTGGATACATGCACAGCTTGACCAGCTCAGCTATGACTTCAAACACATAGACATCTGAGGAGGTGGAACAGAATTTGGAAAATATCATCATGCCACCTACAGTCTCATCACATTTACATTTGCTTCTGTTTATCTCGGTGCGAGGAATTTTAGTTTTGTTCTTTCTTGTCATACTCAACAGTGAATCAAACATTTCTGAGTGAATGTGAGATAGTGAAAGTGTGTCATGTTTGAGATTATGTGACAAGATACACCACAATTTGTGTGAAAATTTAATGTAAAATAGAGAAAAAAAGTATAGAAAGATAATGTTCTACACAATGCATATTATGTTTTGTAACAACAGCCTGCATTGTGGTAAATTGGCTCATTGGTCTCTATCAATGTGCAGATCCCACCAAGGCAACAGCAACTATTGTTTGGCTTAACATTATGCAATGCATGATTAGGCATGGTGGACTGATCCTCTGCCTGTTTTCCTTTCTTGTGATCCAGAGTTCTTCCCGCCTCATTGGAGCTGGGTCCCGACACTGCTTAGGCGGTATTGAAGGAATATGGATGAAAAACAAACAACAGTGGTTACCCTCTCTAAAAAACAAAAGTTTTCCTTGGAGGTAGGAATTTGAAAAACATGAATTTATAAAGGAGCTAAAAAAATCACCAAACAAACCTGTTTCATTCCACCTTGAAGTTGATTTGAGACGAAGAGGCGCATCTTTCAGTGAATCTTCCTCTGATAAAATTTTCATTAGACGCTCATGATTGGACCGAACCCACACGTACGGACAGGAGTAGCGGCTGTATCCAGCAATTAGGAAATTAGTCACATCCTCTGTCTGGTGAAAAAAGAGGATTTTACAAACCTTTATTTTCAACCCTTTCAAAGTAAAATCCAACCAGAAACAATCTGACATATTATGCTGTTCAAAGGATTCGAACCTGTGTCCTTTCTGTGCCACCAGGAAGTAACAACTGAATGGAGAACGACCCCAAATATTGTCGCCTTTCATGGGATTGCAAGGCGAGAGAGGCAAGCACTTTACCTCTCTGCCATGTACCCCAATGTCTAATTGAATTTTAAGGCTTAAATTAAACAATTTTGGGATTAAAAAAACAAAACAACCCACAACTTGTATTCTTTCAAAATCCTTTAAAATTTCAAAGAGTTGGGCCACAAGACCTTAGCCCCATTAGTATCAAATTGCTTTTCCTGTAATCATGATGAGAAGGACTTGGTTAATTCCAAAGTCTAGACATTGAAATCCTCCACCAGTTGAAGCCAGATTTCTGAAACCTTTCACAAGTAGCAGCCAGATTTCTAGACTAAAAGGCAATTTCCTGCACTTTGCCATTCATGCACACAGAAAAACAAATATGTGAAATGAAGAGAACATGGGGTTACCACATACTGGGGAGGATTCCAAATCAGACGGGGATGCCGGGGGCAGGCCCACGCTGTCGTCTCTCATGCCACTCAGTCCCATCTGGGTGCTGTGGGACAGTGTCAGTGTGGTCCTTGGAAAAGACACAATCAGTGCCAACAATTTACAAATTGCACCATGGAAGTCAGAAAGCCTGTGGCTACTCTCTTTAATAAGCAATCTTTCCCCCCCCCCCCCCCACTTCCCCAAAGCAAAACATATATAAAAAGGTAGGCTGGATCATTGCAAATGTAACGTGGACGGACAAACTCAGTCAGTTTTACACGCGAAAGTTTGTAATTTTTTCTTCAGGGAAAACAAAGTAATTTCAAAACAATCATTTTGTTAGTTTGTTTATTGGAGGTTTTAGGGCCCCACGACATACTAGGGTCATAGAGAAGGCCAGAGGAAAGTAAGATGAAAGTATTAGTTAAAAGAGGGAGCAGATCAAACAACAAACAGAAGAGAGATGATTTACACTAAAAAATAAAATATCACCTCTCAAAACAATCATTTTGTTTGTTTGTTCATTAGTGAGATAGTATAGGGAGAGTGATTGGCAAATTTCGCTTTTGCATGATCTTGTATTAAAATAGCAGTTTTAACTTTTGTTTGTAAAAATGACAGCTGATGTAAATTAACTTTTGAATTGCCTGAAAAAGGACAATAAAGATTTATTACTAACTTAAAAGAGGATTAAAAACAAAGCCAAAACCCACTGATCAGTTAAAATCAATCAACTTTGATCTCATTAAAAGTTTTCTATGTTTGTTTTAGGACCCCACGACACACTTAATGTACTTCAAGGAGTTGTTGCTGTCTATTATCATTATTATTATCATTGGTGATCTGGGCAAGTTAAGTAGAGTTGCTGTTATTCCTTCATCCATTTGGGCACAAGATTAGCAGTGAATTGCTGGCGTGGGCAAGGTGGGAGATGAAAGCTTAGATTTGCTGTTGACTTATCAAGATCCTTCTTTGGATCCCTTCACCGTGGCAGTAGAAAGGCCCAGACTTTTAACAAATCATTATTTAGTTCCAATCAGATCAAAACTAGTTCCTTAACATCTTCAAATCAAAATTTGGTCATAGAAAAACAAATTTTGGCTCAACCATAACACTGTGAAGACATATTACATGCTCTCTCAGCAACTGGTGTTCAATTTAAAAGGCTGTTAATGCACTTGAGAATTTCTATCCTCAATTTATATGAAACAAAACCAGGGCTACACATTATATTATTAATTTCAGTACTCTTCAATCCCTTGGTATGATAAAATATTTCAAATATTGAATCTACTTCAGTTTGATAAATATAAGTCCATAATGAATTTGAGTTAAGACTATGGTACTAAGAGACAAGGCAAAGCTACAAAGAAAGAAAATTAAACTTGTTTGAATTAAAAGTGGCCGACAGGTTCGGGAGTCAAACCATGGACTCCTGAACTGCTGGTCCAGAATTAATTGTTTTCTTTATTCATTATCTACTCACCTTTCTCTATGACTTAATCTTATAAATTTAAACATTTATATCCCATTCCCAAGTTAACGATACATAATTACATATCACTTGATCCAAAAACCTCACTTCTCATAAGGTAACTGAGATGAGTTTAGACTGTCTGTGTGTCTCAGAGACTGTTTCCGTGACATCGGTTTGGACTGGTTCAATCCCGGACCTGCCGATGTCTGAAAATTGGAAACAAAAGTAAAAATGAGCAAATATGAAGTGGGGCAAAATTCATTAAATTTAATGCGTTCTCCCTCCATCAATATTATGGAAAGATCTGTCAGAGAATTTTATTTCAAATTGTTTCTAATCTATGACACAGTACTGAGAGCAAAGAGCAAGGAAAGTTTGAATTCAAAGTAAAGAAGCAGAGGTGAAATGTGATAAGGATCAACCAAGACCTGTAAGTGACAGGTGAAGCAATTGCTCAGAATTGACCTAAAATCATAGTGAAAACAGCTACAGAACAATAAATCCAATGATTTTGACTATATCATAACTACAATACAAGATTCTGAAAATTGCAGGAAATGCCGGCAAACTTATAGGCCTGTCAATCTTTTATACAACACTTAATGCAGAGGTGCCCACTCCCTAGACTCAGAAAGGGGAATCAAAGGACAGAAAAAAGGGAATCAAAGGACAGAAAAAGAGGAATCTTACACACACACACACAAAAATCCAAACCCTAAACAACTGGAATCATCGAGCATGCTATAAACTAATCTTACAGGAATCAAGAGACTTCCAAATGGCATAATATTCTATCTTAAGTTTTATTAAATACAAGATTTTTTTGGCCGACATGATTGATTAAAACGTCAAATCCATCACAGTTTTATATCCAGTGGCGACTATAAACTGACGAGAGAGAGAGAGAGAGAGAGAGAGAGAGAGGGAGGGGGCGGGGGAATAAGTGTAGGTGGTTTACAGCTCCAAATATAGCATGGGTTTTCTAGAGGCAAATCCTCAAGTTACAGACACTGTCTCAATTTGCCAATTATTGCAAGGGATTGAGTGATGTTGGTGAGTGAAAATGGAATCAATTGCTTGTCATGTGAGCTATGAACTCTAAGTAAATTTGTTTTCTTATCCATATCCCTTCATACCGCCTAAGCAGTGTTGGGACCAGCTTCAAGGAGCCAGGAAGAACTCTGGATCACAAGAAATAAAGACAGGCAGAGGATCGGCCCACCATGCCTGATCTTGCGTGGCATTATGAGCAATACAAGGAGTATTACTCAATCTTAAGCCAAACAATAGTTGCTGTTGCCTTGATGGGATCTGCTCATTGATAAAGATCAATGAGCCAAGGTACCACAGGGCATCTAAATAAATTACTAGCACGGAATGGCAGAATCAGCAGGTATTTAGAGGAATGATTCCACAAAAACTGAAGGTTAGGTAGCTGTTTAATGTGGATTTATCAGCTGTGAAGAATGCAACAGGATATAATCATGTTGACAAGTCCTGAGAGAAAGAAAGTGATCAGCAATGCTCAAACATAATTACATGACAAAAAATATAAAAGAATAAACCTTTTTGTCAGGACATTAAAAAATTTTCAAATGAAAAAAAAAAAAGTAACAGAGGTTTGAGTTTGACTAAAGAGAAGAAAATTGAATAACTGACTGCAGGCGGGAGACTATTCTTGACACTGATCACCAACTCCTCCTTTCCTCGTATGTAGCAACTGAAGTGCTTAAAGCCTTGGGTTGATCCGACTTTGACAAGATCTGCAAGGAACACCTGCAACTTTTTCTTCAAAGCTGCTTCTTGGTTAGCCTGTTAAGTAAAAAACATAAAATAGAAAACACAATTAAGTAAGACCCAAAAGAAACTTGATTGATAAGAGCAAATTAACAGGCTGCATTTTGGAAGAGTCATCATGTTACCCCACTTTACACCTTGGTCCTTTCGTGTGCAGACAGATTTTTCCTCTCTTAGGATGTCCCTTCTGCTTGATTCAATCACAGATTACAATCTTTTCAATCTTTAAAAAATTTGATCCATCCCTCATTTGGGCAACCAGTTTTCTGCTTTACCTGCAATCCACTCGATTGCTGCAGACAGACAGGTGAACATTTTTTCAGAAATAAGGAGAATTTATCAACACCACTTGAATTCTATGACAGGGCTTTTGAAAATTAATATTATGGCAGGAAATGTTTTCTGTGCTATATAAAGAGCAAGGTAATGATATCTGCCATTGAACAGCTTAGTCTCAATCCAAATTTTACAAGCAAGGTAAGGATGTCTGCTATTGAACAGAAAAGTCTCAATCCAAATTTTACCTCCCAGTGCTCTGATGACTGCTATCAAATATTGCGTAAATTGTTTTAGTGGTAATTTAAATTGAAGATTGTATCATTACTAGCTAAGGTCCTGTTCTACAAATGTTTGGTTGTTAGTGATTGTTATAATGGCAAGTCTGCATAGCCTTGTGGGTTGCATTGTGGCTTGCCTGGTAGCCGGCAAAGCACTCTCTTTACTATCAGAAAAATTAGTGGTGCTGGCATCTATACTGGCTACTTTCACCCAGGCAACCTTAAGACAGGAGATTTATTGACATAATGATTTTCAGCCCAACTATTGACTGCAAGAGGCCTGTTTACACATCAGTGGGTGTATGGGGAAGAGCTTGGTTGCAGGCTTGTTAAACACCTAATCTATCATTTTTGTGTGTTTCTTCAATTGTACGAATAACCGCACCAGTTATTCATACAATTGTACGAATAACTGCCTCCATTTTATAACTCCGTTCTTTCGTTTTTTAGATGATGCCAGGTTATTTTTAAGAAAAATTATTTGAAGGGAGTAGACATAATTTCAATGTGTGCAACTTGCACTGTTACCAGGACATTTGTTACCTTAAGAACCCCAAAAATGGTGGTATTTTGATTTCTGAGACTAAAATTCAGGATTTATTAAAATTTGTTGAGGTCTGGTAGAGAAAATGCAGAGGATTCCAGGGGATTTCTATAAAATGAACACTGCATGTTTACTTTAAAAATTAGAGCAAGGACCCAAATTATATATGTGTGAGCAACAACAACAAAAAATGAAGAAGACTTTTCGGACTCAAACAGGGGTTGGAAATTTGGGACACACAGACGAGATAACCATCCTACGTTTGTGTTCCATCTTCATCTACTAATGTTTAGGCCATCTCAATATAAACATGTTTGAAGAATGTAAAATGCAGCTTTACCGCTTTACTCATAGTGACAAATCCTTAGGATACGAAGTGAAGATAGGATAAAACATTGGTGTTAACCAAAAAAATACACTCCTGTGCAGAACTCAATGACGTGCTATCTATGCGGAGGGGGACTGATATGAAACCAATATAACAGTATTAGCAGTAGTAGCAATCAATAGATCGATAAAGTCTTTTTGGGTTGAATCAAAATAGTACTTGATATTGGTGAAACATTGCCTGGTCTTAATCAACAAATTTGGTTGGAGACGTGCTGGAGGTATTAAATTAACTATTAATAGATATTTAATCCTTTTTCTTGTTTCATTTAATCTGAATCACATACCTTTTTGAATGAGATTTGTTCTAAGTCATAAGTACATGTACTTTCTTCCGAGTATTGATAGAGTCGTTCGTTAAATAATTTGAGCTGGAGAGACTGTAATATACAAATCAGAATAAGAAAGAAACAATTTTACAACCATGGCAAACAAACATGGCATAAATCAAGAGAATGATAAAACAGCAACTTGTTCTCATAAAATGAGGTATACACTTGTTCATCCATCATATATTTATGCATCCATTAACCGATAGGCTTTTTTTCATTGTTTTTTTCAGACTGAGCCGGAATAAATATTTTATTTTGTCCAAATGAAGATCGGAATGGTTATTCAGTGGTTATTTGTGTTACTGGTTATTCGTGGTACTGGTTATTCATAAAATTTTGTAGAGTTGAAGTCTCAATTCAAAGTCTGTGTTTCTGTGTAACTTCGAAAGTAAACGATCAAGAAAACAAAGTCGATCTTGTCGAAATTTGACTAGAATAAAGTGATACAACATCAGTTGAGTCATTTCATTCACAGAAGGAAAATCACAAGGCGTTATATAGAGGAAAGTTTCGCTATTTCGTACCCGTCCGGTATTTCGTACCCCTTTGAGATTTTCTGTTTTGTGATGTTATTC
>JBCIKM010546073.1:5171-17695 GCA_039654465.1 Melibe viridis | reverse complement strand
TAAGCATACTAATTTTTTGATTGGTTAAAATTCAACAAGCCCATAGCAACACTTCCGGCACCGGGTAAGGTCAATTAAAAATGTGAACAGCAAGGCTGAAAGGTACAAGTAAGTAAACAACATTATTTATTTTGCATATATTTCTATGTATCAATAGGATTTTGAAATGTCTTTTTTAAATTGTTTAAAATTTCATACTTGAACAATTTTAAATTGAACCACTTGACCTATATCTTTGTGTGCTGCTTACCTGAAACTTCAGTTCTCATAGTTTGAGCAAAAGTTAGAGCATCCGTCTCTTTCCAATCCTAAGCTGTTATTCTTAGCCTTTCTTAATCAATTTTGGAGGTGAACTTTGTCAAATGGTTTTGCAGGAAGTTAAGCTTGTTCAAAATTATTAGCAATGCTTTTAATTTTAAGAGCCGTCTTCTCATTCTCTTCACAATAATAGAATTAAAAGCTTTATTTATGACTATTCTGGAATCAGGTCTTAATGTATGTTCGAATAATTTTCACAAAAATTGTTGCAGCCCAGAGTGGAGTTTTGTTTTTTTCTTCAGCAATTATTCATTAAACAATCTGCCTTTCTTTTGATTATCTCTACTAACAGCCGAGAGCCTGACTACAGAAGAAATGGACCTGGAGACTGGAATGATAAATACTTTGCCCATCCCAGGGATCCAAGGGAGAATGACTGTTCAGGTCAACCTAGAGGTGGTGGAAGAGGAGGTGGCGGCAGAGGGGGAGGTGGGAGATACAACACTGATGATCCTGCAGTCATGGACAGGTGAGCACCCATTTAATCAAAGTAGTACTGCTACTACTGTTACTGCTGCTGCTGCTGCTGCTGCTGCTGCTGCTACTACTACTACTACTACTACTTCTAGTTTTGCTGCTACTACTACTACCATTACTACTACGACTGCTACTTCTACTACCTCGAATCCTAAAGCAGGGGTTGATGAGGAAATCTAGAAGAAATTGTCTGTCATGCTTATTGTTTTTCTTGGCAACCTGTGACATGACAGTGTCTGACATTTCATTCAGTCCACTCTTCTGAAAACCTCTCCATAATATGCGGTATCATTTTCTTAAATGTAAGTTTCTTATTTATATAGTAATGCTACCTTGCTTTTTAAAGTATAAAACTCAACCATCTTATTATCTAGACTGAAATTCAAAAAGGATGCTATGTGGATCTACCTGTCCTGATGCAAACAGCAGTTGTTATTCTAGTCATTCTTATTAGCGTGTTTTAATTAGTATTAGGACCAGCTACAGTCTTTATTTTAATATTTAACAAGTATGAGTACTAACGACTGTCTCTATTGTAGTAATCATCATACGATTGTTTTATTCAATGATATTTAATTTGTCCCTTTTTTTTTCTTTCCAGGCGAAGACAGGAAAGAGAGAGAATTGGTGCTTCAGGCGTGCCTGAAGTTTGGGACAGAGCACCTTCTTTGGAAATAGAGTGGGTATTATTAGTAATGATTATAATAAAAATATATCTGTGGGTAATAGTAATAATGATAATGATATATCTTTATTCTCTTCAAATAGTAGCACTTATTCTGTTTTGGGACTCGTTCATGCTGTCAAAAATATTCACGCACACGCATGCAAGTTCATAACAATTGGGACATCGGATACGAAAACACAAATGCACACAATGTTCTCCACACCATCATCACCATCACTATCCCTGCAACAACCAAATGCAGACACTTCCAACTCCTCGTCCAAATCTCTAAAATTTTATATGAGAACATCACCAAAGACATTTTTTCCACAAATACATGTACATGTCGACATTTATCAGTAGCTGTTGTCTACAATAAAATAATGCTCAATTGAATAATTATGAATTGAACCATTCGCATCAACTCATTCATTTGATTATACCTCCTTGGGTAATATTTATTGCTTGACCCTCTGTCTTTCAAGATTATTATTCTTCTGTTTGTACGCCACGCTGTCTTCTTTTTTGTTGAGTGATGTTGTTCCATAACTTATCTTCATCTGCAATATAATACATTTTTATATAAAAAATCTCAAATAGGTTTGTTGTCAACATTTAATTGACCTTACCAGGTGAAGTGCTTGGAATGAAAGAAAAGTGCGTTTTCCAAAAGCTTTGGCCAATCAGCGATCATGACCCACATATTTCTATAAATAGCCTATTCCCACAGTCGGATGGTCATGCAAACTCACCAATTTAGTAAGCTTGAAAGGGGAACAGTAGAGATCGACCAACCCCAAAAATACAACAAATCGCCTTCCAAATGACAAAATGAGGAAACAGTTCCCATCGACGTCTTTTAGAGAAACTTGTGGGAGTTATGTTATGACTTTGATTTTATTCTACAGCCGAAAACAATTAGGACAGTCTGCCTCTGTCAAAGCTAGTCTAGGCTTGATGGTTAACAAATGCAAGACGGATAGTAAGAGGAAAAACAGCTAACATTCTTGACATCTTTTAGTAGTCAAACATAATTAAATCATTGTGCATACTTTCTCCATTAATAGCTTCAGGAATTTTCATTTTAAGTAAACAAATAAGCCAAGTCTTATCCCTCTTTAGCTTTGAATGGTTTTGTATCTTCTCGGGAAGTTCAGGGTTGTTTTTATTTCTCCCTGTTAGTTCCACTTATTTAAAATACCCTCCCATGAAAAGCTCAAAATGCTGCTAGTGATTTATTGGGGAAATTGTATCCTACTGTAACCAGTCTTAGCTAAAAACCAAAGAGAGAACCCTATCCTTTACCGATAAAAACAGAGCAAAAAAGTAATGGCGGACAGAAAGAGTGCATAACCTCACCTTGGTAAGGTCAATTGTCAGGACGTTTGCAAAGCAAAGGGTGGCACAGTGAAAGGTTTAAAAATTGTGTTATAATGTAAATGCTTGAAGCCACTTTTTCGGAGAAGGAAGTGCAACTTAATCCTGTTTGTATCACCTCTTAAGGATCTAAATGGGCTGACCTGGGGTCCAGAGTGTTCCTCTTGTACTACATCGACTTCAGCATCAGCTTTGTGGCAATTAATTGTACCACAAAAGTAGCTTTAAAGCTGAGCAAATCTTTTGTCTGTATTTCATTATCCACAGACCTTGGTTTTTATGACTGATTTTTTTAGACTTTTTTTTTTTTACTTTTGTTGTTGATAAGCAGCTTTTATATGGTTTTGTACTTATCTTTATGGACTTAATATTATATTTAATTCAATGATATGGGGCTTTATATCTCATGAGTTTTTATCACCAACTTGTGAGTGAGGATATACCTCCATAGAGTTCAATGATGGTATTGTGAAACACCATGCCAATCTGTTATTCAAACGTTTCACGCGGGCAACATTTTACAGATGAATAAAAATGTAAATATGAAAACATGATTCAGAGATTTAATTTCTTTAAGTAATAACTGCTTAAACTTGTCTAAACTTCATGAGTAAAGATTTATGTTGGCAAAAGTTGATGATTGTTTTCACAAAGAATACCAGTATGAATTCATTATGATGCCAGAATTGTCACCTTGCTTGTCATCTTTAAACCTATACCTCTCTATTGTGATACAATCGTGGTTTTCTATTGGTTGGGCAAGTCAATTATTTGGATTTGGGGGGTTATAGAAATTGGGGGTGGGGGAGGGTGGGGTAATGCAATGGATAAGAAACTCACTTGTAACTTGGTGTTTGTTTTTATATACGCCACTTTGGGATCACTGACTAAGTCATGCGTATAAGGAAACTTATAGCACCTAACAACGTCCATGACAACAGTAATATGTGTGTTTTATAATATTCATTACAGATTTGTTCTTGCTTTGCATGAAGAATGATTAAAATCTTTATGTTCAGTGGACTTGAATACCTCATAAGTTTTGGGGGTTTTTGTGGTTGTTTATGTCTAGTTTTTTCATAAGACAATCTATTTTTTTTTTTTTTTTTTGCCACAGAGTATTCTCTGAAGATGAGACAAAGGCAAATGAAAAGAAGGATAAGAAAAAGAAGAAAGGAAAGCTTGAAAATGGTGTTGATGGTAAGTCAAAATCTTTCTTTAAAAAATGAATTAATAAATAACTAAACAAATATATAAAAGAAGAGTGTCTGTTTTGTTTCATCCCTCACTGCACATGTGTGAGCTGAGATGACAACCCTTGGTCAAGTAAATGAACCTTGGATGTAGGAGGTCCAACTTTTGCATCCCAATCAAATAAAACTTTTTTTTTTTTGGTGGACTTCAATAAAAAAGATAAGACTTAGAAATTTTTAGACTTAAAGAAGAGGTAATATGTAAAAATGAAATCTTGAGCCAAAACTATATGACACTTGTCTGAAAGTGAAAGCGTTTTTATCTTTTTATCAAGTGCTATGCTTTTGAAGTTTACAGTGGAATCTGGATAAAGTCACCTTGCTTGAAGTCAACTCTCACTTTAAGTCAACACATGGCAGTGGTCTAGTTGTTTTCCATCTTTATCTGAGTATATTAGTTTCTGATGAAGTCAACTTCCTGGGATCGAAACTCACTCAAAGTCAACACTATTGGACAGAACGGGTGGTAAAATCCTTGTAAAAGGAAAATAAAATTAAAAGTAAGCGAATGTTTCGCTCGCCTCTCTTCATTTTCAACCACTCGACATAACACACAACGAAGACAAGGCTGTTCAAACATCACTTGGTTACTTGACATGCCACAACAATGCAACTAAGCTGGATAGGTTGGAGGGATGGGGGTTAAATCAACAGAACAGAGGTGCGTGAAGCAAGCACATTCCGCCTCTCCATCAACAACATAATGCCTATGACCATTTTGTTTTGCTTCAATGACCACCGGATATTGCCTCTCAAGTCAGGTCCTTGTGAAGTGCCTACCCAATCCATCAACCTTGTCAAACTCTGTATAACACATGTATTATAATATTAGACAAAAATTGGCTGTATATTAGGTTGATACCAACAGTGACTTCACACCCTCTCTGTAGTATTAGCTCACTGAGACAATTTGCACGTCTTTTTCATTGTGCTGCTTGTTTAGTCATAACGTTCACCCTCCTGTTCAAACATACAAAAAGAAAAGAAAACAAAGCAAAGCAAAAACAACTTAAAAAGTGCACTTTTACCCAAATTTCACTTTGTCCAAGGAAAACTGTGCTAAACACAAAACACATCCACACACAAATAACTAAAAATAAAAGGGTTTCCTTCTTTTCAAAATTGATAAAAGTCAACCTTGCTTTTAATATAATCAATACTTTTTCATGGTCCAGAGGTGTTGTCCTTATCCGGATTTCACTGCACTTTATATGTGATGAAAAAAGTTCTTTCATGTTATCAACTTATTTTGTTTTCCCACCTGAACTCCTACTAAACACACTGTTTTTCCTTTTGTTTTTAGATGAAAAGAAGAAAGCAAGCAAGAAAAAAAAGAAAGAGAAAAAGAGAAAGTAAGGAAAATATTCAATGCTTGAAATTCTAACTCTGATTATGAAACCAACATATCAAGGTTCTAGATTAGAGAAATACACTTCAAAGCTAATGTGCTAAATATTCAACCATCACAGATCTTACCCCCCTGTATTTACTCCAGTCTAGCCACAAATCTTGTTTCTTTCATGTATTTCATTCATAGATTTAATTCAACCTTGCTTGGTGTGTGAATCTTACCAAACCAGCTTAAAGTGTGGCAGAGACACAAGATTTTTTAGGATCTTTAGACTAGTGATGTTGCATGAAATACTGTCGGTACTAGCTATTCACAGGGGGAACAAAATACTATGCTAACAATATGTTTTAATTCCAGACAAGTTTTTATATTCTGCTTAATGAACTTTTCAGCCCTGCTTGAGATTAACATCTCTCAATGATATTTTTTATTGTAATTAAATGTTACCTGTTAGCATTGTCATTCGTGAGAGGAAACAACAGTGTTGATGCTTTAGCGACTGTTATAAATTTGTCTTAAACTGTGGTCACATTAGTTATTAAACGGTTTATTTTTATTTTCCTTTTTTTTTTTTTTACTATTTGACCAGGAAATCCAAGAAGTCACGCAAGTCCAGCAAGAAAAAGAAGAAGAAAGTCAGTGAGAGCGAGACAGAGTCAAGTTCTGACAGTGACGAGGATGACTCGTCTGATGGAGAAAAAGGAGAGCTTGTGTGGCTTGAGAAAACCAAGAGTATGTCATATTAGTCATGCTTCAAGCTTCGTTTGTCTTAGGAAAGATATCTTTTTGTCAGAAAAATTGTAACATGCCTCACAGGCGGCTTGTATAATCATGGTACATGCTCTTTGTCTACCAGGGATGTAATGGTACTGTGAAATGCCTTGAGGTCCTTGTAAAAGGCACAATACGAATGTACTGTATTACACCAGGTGTCCCAAAGTTGATGAAACTCATTAAACCTCAAGAACTTTTCTTTTGCCCACCAATCAGCTCCAAAATTGAGCAAAAATGAAATGAAACCTTAGCATTTTAAATTTTGTAGAGTTTTAATTTTTCGATAAACCAGTTTACTGTTATCAACAATCTCATGGACAGATGCCCAGAGGATATATGTCGTGCAGAAATACAGTGTGTGGGATTTTTTTTTTCCTACTATTGAATGATAAAGAATTCAAATAGCTCAGGAACTAGAAGACATAAAGATTCATCTTTTTTTTTTTTTTTTTGGTAGACAGGAGATCAAGTAATTGCAACAAATTGTTTATGCACAGTGGTGTTGTTTGTTGTTATGCACCGTTTTTGTCTTGGGAAGATGTTTGACTCATATTGTGAAATGAAGCAAAAAAATGAATTTTCTTCGCCTTGAGGTTGCCACATTGAGCACCTCGTGTGAAAAGTTCACAACTCTTAAGATAAGAAAGCTAAGATGATGAAATACAATTAATGTCATTTATTAATCTATATGATCATAAGAATTTAGAGATTTTTTGTTGAATAGTTCTAATAAAATTGAGATTTTCTTGAGTTTCACCATCTTTGGGACAATAGGTACCTTAACACAGACTGCTCATGAAGACCTCAGTAGATGTTTGATGAGAAATATTATCTTATCCCTTGTTCAATCCAGATTTAACTTTTCTCCCCCTCTCTGTCTCGCTGTCTGTCTCTCACTCTCTCTCTCTCTCTCTCTCTCTCTCTCTCTCTCTTGTTTAAGGTATAGTATTGTTGCAGTAAATTTATGCTGATCCAAATGAATTTCTTACTCTTACAGAACTACCATCAAAGGGAGGAGATGACGACTTTAATGCAGTTGGACCTCAGCCCTATGTGGAGTCTAATGCCTTGACTCATAAAGAGTGAGTTGTTTGATAAAGACTTTAAGACTTGTTATGAGCTGTATCATTAGTCCTGGTACAGTAGAGCACTGATATAAAGAACAGCTTGGGACATTCCAAGTCAGTTCTTTGAATCCGTTCTTTATATTATTAGTTGGGGTATATGTATTTACTTCCAATAAGGTACCTCAAAATCTGTTCTTTACAACCATCATTTCTTCATAAGTTATGCTTTATAAGCGTGTTCCACTGTATCCTTTAATATGAAATTAGGAGTCATCCAGTTGTAATCAAAAGTTTTGCCAGTCAGACTAATCAACATTGTCTCTGTGTCTGTAAAATTGTAACATGTCTAACCGTATATGTTCATTGTCTGCCAGGGATGTAATGGTATTATAAAGCGCTTAAAGTGCCTCGGTAGATTGGCGGTATATAAATGATATCTATTATTTTTTTTTTAATTTTGAAGCATTTTCATATTTTGTCATCAAACAAGGTGAGACCTAAAGGTGATGTCATAAGAGTGGTTTACAGGGGGAAATGAGAAGGTGAAATCACACCACTTTCAATAAATCGACTGCCATACATGGGGAAAGACTATTGCAGACCTGCCACCCACCCCGATTTAAGCGGAGTTACCCCGATTTTTTACGAAAAATTGTCATTACTCTGATTCTCCGATTTAGCTTTATCGTACCCCGCTTTCTCGTCGGATTCGGATTTTTGCTCATCTTTTGTGCCGGTTACACTTTTTGATTCGTTTGTTGCTGGAAAAAAAAAGACAGTCAACGTTAGGATCGAATACCGAGTACTTTTTAGGTACCAACTACTTTCATTATGTATATATTAGGTGTAATTGGAACCGTTCGTATTTTTATACTCACTCAGTAATAATATAGTTCAAGTCCGATACAGAAAGAAACCATACTGTTGTCAAATCGCTCTTTTAGCGGAGTCTAACGATCGGGGTTTTTGTTCGTCTCTCCCACCACGCGAATCCACGATCTTGCTTTCCAAATGCGAATTTCATTAATTCCTTTGTGGAATAATTAAGTCTGCTGTTCTCATTATCTGTTATACTAAAAAATTCGCCCGACCGTTAGATGATTTGGTCCAGCGACGTGGTCCTTTCGGATACCTTATTTATTACGGTTTGACGCTTCGATGTCATTCGGAAATTACCGGGAATGCGTACTTTTGCCCTTCATATCGCGTTATCTTAAAAAAAAAAAAAACCCTCAAGGATTTAAAATAAATTGATGTGCAATGAATCATGTTTTTCCACCCCCCCCCCCCCTCCACACCACTATTATGCATGGGCTCTTGAGTGAAGCGCTGGTGCTAGATATTGCATGTTTTTGTTTTTGGGTCATCTCTTTCGACAACAGAACAGCACTTGAGAGTTGAAGAGAGGCTTTCATGAAGTAAAATCAAACAATTGCAACACATTGAAGACCCCCTCCACACTACCCTAAAAAAACATTCTTTAGACTAGTAAACCTGAGGCTTGTCACTACAAAAACGGTGGGGAGGAGGCGGGTAAGGATGGGTTGTGTGCATTTATTTGAACTTATACCATTGAATTAGGCCTGACGGACAAATTGCATAATATGTAGGTGATTTATTGTAGGTCTAACTATGTAAAATTTCTATTCGTAAATTTTTTCAACTGCTTTTCGACGATAGCCTTCAAGACCCCTCTTTTTTTCTTGAAACTCCTCTTTTTTTCGTTTTGGACTCTGATTTTTCATCAGAGAGGGTGGCAGGTCTGATATAGACTATTTAGTACCATAGGCTTTGATCTATCAGCTTTGGGCACCAAAGGGATCTTACAGAGCACTGACGTTTTGCAGTTAAGTGTTTAAAAGTGTGTATGACATGCAAGGAGCTAAACTTTCTGAGCTCTGTGGAATTCTGTGTATTAAAAGATTCAGTGTTTTTAGGCTTTTGCACACATTTTCATTTAGGCACAAACACCTTTTTGAATGAACAGGTACTTACTGACGCATGTCTGTATAAAGTGGATAATTTTTTATTTGTTTTGAGCTATTGTTGTAGTAGCCCAATCATTTATTTATATGTGGTTAGAAACATTCTAATAGTTTGGATCCCTGGAGACTGTGAAGGCTGGCAGTTCAGTTTAGTATAATGTCAATTTGTTTTCCCCCCTCCTTCTTCCCGGCAGGCTGAGCCCTGATGGCAGGTGATGAGTGGTGGGCAACCTCCGCAGGTCCTGCATCCGTGAATGACGGCCATTGCTTAAAGCAGCACTGCCTGCCAGCAATGCCCTGACACGCACACGCACCTTGTACGCGGATACAGAGGACCTCTGGACTTTGCCCCGGGACCAATCGCCTGCCAGCCCTGCACCGCCTGCAAACAGTTCCTGCAGATATCGCTGAGATTGGGTTGAATGGGATGAGGTGGAAGTGATATGATGAGAGCTTGCATGTGTGTGTGTGTGTGTGTGCGTGCATGTGTGCATGCGTGTGTGTGTAGATGTGTGTGTGTGAGTTTGTGTGCCTATGTTTAAAAAGTGACAGAAGAGAATGGAGATGAGAGATGCAAAGACGATAAGAGTTTTCTTAGTAAGCCAGTGAAGAGGTTGTTGTTGTTGTTGTTGTTGTTGTTGTTGTTGTGAGTGGTGCATGTTCAATGTCATGGCTGTGGCATTCTGTTTAGGATGCCCTGAAGAAAAAACAAACAAACAATAAAACAAAAAAAATACCCAAAAGTAACCCAACAAACCCTATTGGAGTTTAGTCAATTTCCTTTTCCCAACTGATAATTTCACAAGATATGTTTTGATATTTTGCTCCGTGATTCAAGATTCATTCCTTCATATTTGTATTTTTTAAAATGATAATATGATTTTATCCAAGAAATCCTTTGAGCTTTTTAAACCCTGAAAGTGATAATAATATTGAATTGTGAAGTCAATCCCAGCGTTTGTAGGAGTCCTCCGATGTTGGATGAGGTCTGGCATGTCACTAGGGCACACAGGAAATGAATGCACACTCCTATTTAACTTTAAAAAATCGTGCATTAGAATAATGCAAATTTCATACCAAATTGTAAATTTATCAAACTGCCTCCCTAATCATACCAATCGTATGAAAATCAACCTTTTGTTTTTGCTCGTGTACAAGATTATCCAGCTTAGTTTGAAAAAAGTGATTTTTATGGACAGAGCCCCGAACACTTCCCGTCTTGTGTTATGGCGGGGTGACAATGAGGAGAGCTACATTAGCAACAGGACTTAAAGTTAAGGGAGACAGTACAGAATATACAGGCGTCAAATGACACTTAGTTTGCCACCAAAGGATTTGTACCAGCAGTCCTGAATCTCATGTCCATAAATCACAAGACGATTCACACACAGTATATGGGGACTACGTTGAAGGTCTTTTTGCTTAAGGTTGGCAAACATTCCTTTCAAGATAATTACGTTATTGCAGAACCGTGTTTGTCAAGAATGCTCTGGAAGGAGAAAAACCTCTGATCCTTCATGATGACAGTCCACAAAGGCAGTTTGCGCTGCTGAGGAAACCAAAATCTGGCTTGACTTGTCATGTCCTCACTTGAAAAGACGCCTAAAACATTTGCCGAAATGAAAATGAGATTTGAAATAATAACCAAGCAAATTATCCGACCATTTTGCCAGTGGTAAGAGACAACTCACGTCTTGTTGACTCGTTTAGATGTGTGCGTTAACACAAAATTAACATAAACTAATACGTCACCTCATAATCGATGGTTTAAGCTACAACTTGATATGGTATGCAAAATATTGTTGTGGTTATGGGTCAGTGTGCATCAGTTTACAGCACACCCTGGAACATAGCCTGTAAAAGACCAGAGACCCTTTGCAAGGAGGAGTGGGAAACTGTGGGATGGATTGTCTTGGCTTGACTCCAGTAAATTACAACTAAATTATTGATACAGTCACAATTGTCTCTTTCATTGTGATGTGTTGATGGAGGACTGCCATTGCCGGAGGATTTTTCTGGAAGTCCAGAATGGCAAAGATTTCCTGTGTTTTGTTTTCTGTCATGCAGTTTCAGTTGAGGGGAAGGTTGTATTAGTATCAGTTCTGTTTCCTTAGTGAAAAAGTGGCAATATATATAACGATGATTTGAGTTGGAAAGTACAGAGAAAAAAAAAGCTGTAATGGCCCAATCATATTGAAGGAATTAAATTTTGGCAAAAATTTTGCCTTGGGTTAAAAAAGAAAATTGTTTGTTCAGTATTTGGGTGGTATTGGGGAGACACTAAAAGCTGTTTTTACTGTTAGCATTCATAGATTAGGAATTTCTCTTTCTCTTTTTTTTTGTGTGTGGTATTTTAGTGTATTTATTATTGATTGTTTTGTCTTGTTTCTTAGTTTCCTTGTTGAAAGAATTTTATAGCTCCAGATTTAGTAAAGGACACTGTGAACATCTGGATTTGTGTTGTAATTTGCTCAAATGTAGATTCCTCATAGATTTTTGAATATATGCAGTGTTGTTTATTTTTTAAATTTATTTTCTGTTTTAGTACAGAGATTTTTTAGATATCCCATCTCTGATAAATCCTTTTCAACAGTAAAGATCACTTTTTTTCTGTGTTGTCATCATTTCATTACTATTTTAATCAGGTTAAAAAATAAAGGCGTCTTTTTAAAAATTATATTATTGGTAACAGATTTCATGAGCAATATAAATATTGATATTATTGTTCCAGTGTCTCTGTCGATTTCTTTTTTCTTTTCTTTTTTTTTTTTACATGGATTAAAAGAGGATGGAAAATTAAATCTGCGTGTATGTGCTGCTTGTTGTTCTAGTGGTGACTGTGACGATTCGAATTGTCCTATTTTTTTAGCTGTGAAGTGTCTGGCCAAGCGTTTTGTCCTACAGGCTGCTTTAATGGCGAGGCTTTGTTGTGTTATGTAGGCGGAGCTCTAGTATGTAGTTGGATTTTGGTGGGAGTCCTTGGTGGGCTCTAGTTTCCTCTTTCTCTTGCCGTTTGTGCCTATAACTATAAGCACATGAAGAATAAAGTTGGAGCTGGCTCTTGAAAATAGACGACGACAAGAGAAAATGGTACATATAGTATAGGCTCAGTGCTGAGACGAATCAAAGTCATGGAATGAAAGGAAAGAAAAAAACAACCACAGGCAGGTTGGAAGTCCTCCGAGGAGGGAACTTTTTTTTTGGGTGGTGGGGGGGGGGGGGGGGGGGGGGGGGGGGGGTGGTTTTTTTTTTTTT